>JAGDQP010074393.1:0-10277 GCA_022664845.1 Lepisma saccharinum | reverse complement strand
ATGATTGTACAGACATTCTGGAATAATAAAACCTTACCGATGTGTTACGTAAAAGATTATAAAGACATTCTGATATCGTAAAACCTTACTGATTTGTTAGATAATAATGAAATGAACTCAATAATGCCAATAGTTCACTTGTACAATTTTGTAGACAAAGGTGCTTTTGGAAATGGACCACAAATATCCAACTCGGATATTTAGTTTTCTTTCTGAGCTCTGACTATTTTCTTTACCTTCATTTCACGGTAAAAAACGTTTCCTAAAATAAAAAAAATGTTCTTAGGAGTGCACCGAGGAACAATGTTCTTAGAAGTGAGCATTCTCATTTAATTTAAAATGAGAGCATAACTTTTTGAAAATAAAATAAGTGATCTTATATTGAAACCGGCATGTTCTCATTTTCATTTAAATAAGAATGTTTATTTCTAAGAAAATTGTTTCTGGATGCACAGATAATTTGTTTATCATTTTAAAAAAATCTTTTCTAGTATGTACCGTTGCGCAAATTATCCCTAGAACAGGGGCCTTCAGTTATTATTTGTTGTGATCCGGACTACTGGTAATATCGCAATAAAATGCCTATGCAGTCCAGATTGTTGGTTGAGTATGAGTAAGACCAAGTTCCCTGAGTTTAATTCGTAGAGTATTCGGGAGGTCCTGGGTTCTATACGAGGATCCGGACCGGAGTCCATCATTTGAAGATCCCTGCTTTATGTACTTTATTAGAGAAGTATATGCACTTAAATATGTTGTCTGCTATAAGTTTATATTTAAACTTCTAAAGTTATTTGTACTATTTTTAACTTTTATCTTTCATCCTTTCTGTTTTGTACGTACACATATGGGTCCGACTGCTTTTCAAACAAAAAAAAATGTTTCATAGGAAGCAAGAGTAAAGCAAAGAGTGGTTGGTAGTTAGTAACAGCTTGTGTGGGCTTGAACAGTCCGTAATGATTTCCTGGGAAAGCAGCGAACAATAATTACATTAAATTGCAACGAACCACAATGAAAAACTTCGTATGTTGGAGTTATCATTTCAGAGAATTAAGGTAATTTGTAACGTGATACAAAATCCTAGAATGTGTGGGAAGAAGTCTCGAATTATCTAATATAAATTAAATATAAGTTAATTCCTGTTTAACGTTACTATTAAATTTAATTACGTGGATAGGATTCGAAATCCCATTAAAAGTATGTAACTTAAATCAAACCCGAATAGACGGCTCCTCTAAAAGGTAAAATGAGGCGGAGGAGAAAATTGAATTTAATTTTCAGGCCAGATGGATGATGATGAGATGAATTGGTGGAATGAATAAACTGGGAGGAAACGGTACAACCCAGACAAAACCCATTCACACAGTGTTTGTTCATCACAGAAAACCCACACGGCATGAGCAGGGATCGAACTGACGACCTCTAAGTGCCAGAGGTAAGCGTTCTACCACTCTAACAACTGGACTCTCGAGCCATGTTGATATTGACGAGTATTTACTATTTCTTTTATGTTACAAAACCTGTTTCTGTAGAAACACCCACGCGTATATAGGCTTGAATTCGACACTGGGATCACGGATTGGATCTTGTGTTAGAATTATGAAGTGTGCTTCGTCGATTTATCTTTCCCAGTCTGTCCCGTCTGGTAATTCACAACATTACTGACAGATGGTAGTGTCGTAATGTGGCAATACTTTTGGAGTTATGTATGGTCTGCATTGGCAGAGAACAACTGTCGAACCCTCAGTTAATCAACGAACCATAAGGTATGCTACTTTCTGATTAAGGGACAGAAAGTAAATGTGTGAGAGCACCACAAGAAAAGTCTAGAAAAGAAATATGATGCAACTATATTTACTGAAGGGTGCAGGGATAACCAAATGGTTCCAGAATATCTGAAATTCAGATTCTGTTGTCATACCATTCCTTAAACATAGCAGTGCTCAAACCTGGCCAATTTTGATGAAACGGCCTCACCGCATATTACGGTACTTTTTTTCACGACCAAAAATACACAACTGTAGATAAACGAGTATATCGTAACGCCATGTTACCAGAGCATGTTTACAATTGTGTATATTCGGGAGTGAAAAAAACCGCCAATAGCGGGTAGGTTGGAGTGGTAAGTGGACTACGTCTCTTATTTTCAGAATAAATTCGTAGGGTTGCATGGCACTTCGTTTTTCAGCGTTCCTTGTGGAGTTTTTTCGTATTCAGTTGTTAGCTTTTAGATTTTTTTAAAGTAACATACCTTATGGTTTCGCGATGTGGTAGGTAAGAGATGAAGAAAGCATTGACCAGGACCGTAAGGTACCATCTCGGGATTTGCCTGGTGACACTGAGGAAAATCCTGAAAAATCTGTCAGATTAGTCGGCCACAGGGTTCGAACCCGCGTAACTACCAATTGCCTATCCAAAGTATGCGATGTAAAAAGTTGCCGACTAATCTGACAGGAGAAGAGAAGACAGTTGCGCATCGTAAACCTCACTGTTAAAAACAATTGACAGTTGAGCCACATTACAAAACTGAGTTTCCTACAAAACTGAATTAATTTTTAATAGCATTTACACATCTTGCTCAGGTCAAGATAGGAATGTAGGAAAGGAGGGCGCTGCCTGTGGCCATGTGAGAAGGTACTCTCTGGGAATTCACTTCTTGTGACTGAGACAAACCCGAGCGAAACACTTGTCAGGATGACGGGTTATTATTTTTTTAGTTTCTCACGCTGTTTTATTGTCAGCAAAATTTCCTCAAATAACTATCAACATTCCTTGATCAGGAAAAAAAAAGGAAAGGAATGAATTCTGCTCATGTCCGCATAGGACTTCTGTGGGACATCCAACTAACGTCCCATCAGGATGATTTTGAGATATACCAGTAGGATGTCCAAGGGATGCGTTATGGATCTCCTGCCTGTTATGAGTTAAGATTCGGAAGTTTAGGTTATCCCTGGGACGTTTCATCGGGATAATCTTGGGATGTCCCAAGCAAGACGTTCAAGTTACGTATTATAAACCTCTTGGGTATCACGTGATACAACTCGGCAGTTTAGGACGTCCCTGTGCCGTCATTCGGACATTTATGGTATCTGGATTTCTATACGACCTTAAGGAGTTATTTAAATTCTTCGTCACTGACAACAGGTCAAATTTATGTAATGTTTCTTGTAAATGTGGGCATCTAATGTCGTACCAGAAGGAGTTTCACATCAGAAGTATTCTGTTTTCACATTATCCTTCTCTTATGCGATTGACTACCAAGAAGGAGACAAGGTCACTGCGTCTTTATCCTGTAGAGTAGGATAATACAAAAATGTACATACTGTATGTGTGCAAATAACTGTTTATAGAAAAGAACAGAACGATTGTTTATTCCATTTGTTCTTTCAAACGAAAGTTTCTTTTATCTATACAGGGTGTACCTGAAATGATGATGCAAACTTCGGGATGGGATTATTTACACACAAAAAAAAATCCTTTCAAGAAATTCCGAAATCTGATTAGTTTCAAAGCTACACGAGCTCAGATTTACGGCGCCATCTTCACTAATTAGGGTGACCAACACGTCCCAGAAATCCGGGATTGATCCGATTTTCGGTCTAACGTGTCGGCATCCGAGAAAAATGTTTGCTAAGCCGACACCACTTACGCCATTATGTGTCGAGTTAGGACGTCATTTTGTGACGATGACACCGTAAATTTGAGCTCCTGCAACTCCGAAACTACGCATAATTTTGAATGTCTTCAAAGGACTTTTATTTATTGTTCTCATGTAAATAATAATCTCCAGAAAAGTTTTCGACATTATTTCTGGGACACTCTGTATACATTTATATTATGTTAAAACTCAAATACCAGTACATATCTACAGGGTGTTCATAAAATAACAATATATCTTATGGATTACACAACAAACTGATATGTGAATATCGCAGAATGTTTGACAATTATTTTCTCTTTTTCTTGCAGGTGGGTGTTAGATAGGGTACATATATTTATGTACCGTTAAAAATCAAGATTCACTTCAGTTGCTGTCCACTTTCAGTCATTGTAAGTACGATAGTTGTAACGTAAGTAAAAGCAAGACTAATTTTCTTTTAAGTAAAGATTGCTAAGAGTCCAAACTTATTTTCAGAGCTAGATTTTATATCTAAGAGGTAACAAAAAGTTAAGAGTATGTTTTACAATTGAAGTGTACGAGGGAAGAGAAGGGATAGCCAAGACAGGTGATTTCTTGTAATATGCATTTTAAAGTCTAAACTCCCATGTATTTAATACTCTAAAAATCGCTACAACTTGCGGATTATTTGAGCTATTAGACTGAAACTTTTTCCAGCGGTTAACTGTGATTGTTCAGTGATTTTACGAGTGTAAACTCGTTTTTTTAAATAAAATCTTCCTTTTTTCCCTCTATTCTTAAATTATTTGCAGTACATCACTTTGAAGTATTATTTATGTCAAGATTGTTTTGTTTTGGCGTTAAGTTGCTCCCACATCCAAAATGAATAAATTTACTGCTGTCCCAATCAATAGTTATCGCAGAATACTTATCGTTGAAAAGTATTTGTAAGATTTATGGTAAAACCTATGTAATTATAATGTTCGTGCTGTTCCCCTTTAAATTTTATACCTAGCGGCTGTAGCTCAGTTGGTAGGGCATTGGTTTAGCATTCGGAGAAACCTGGAGACGATCCTATCCGCCACCCATTCTAACTGTTTTTCTTGTTTTTTTCCTCAGTTGTATCACGCAAATGCAGGGATGGTACCTAAGAACTAGGCTCTAGCCGACTAATAAATTCATTCATTTAAGTTTTACTTTATTCGCAAGATACTTCTTCCAAAGAGAAAGATTGCTACTTCTTCGTTTCACTTTGTCTTCTAAAATATTACTTTCATTCATAGATTTTAATTACCAGTTTACTACTACTAACACTCAATTGAACTTACGAGCTGTACAACTGATTAAAATACGCATATCAGGAACAAACATACAGTGAAACTAACTACTGTTACAAAGCTTTTTACAAAAAAAATCAATTATTGGGAATATTGTTTCGTTTTGTACCTTCTTTGTAATAAAAGGACCTTACTCTATACAGAAAGGGCTTCAGTCCAGCACTACAGACCTTCCAGTATGGACTAGTAAAATACGTCCTTACATTTCAGCAAAAAAAAATTGAATTATGTTTTTGTATAGATTTCAGGCCTGTTCATATAAGTGAACCATAACTACCTCCATCCATTTCCATAAAACATGAACTCAAACACTTTCAGTATAGATCGATTAGTAATTCAATGAAGCGCCATCCAAACGCAAGATATTTCTACTGAATTCAGTACAAGAATTTAATAATATTACACTGTGACATTTAGCATTAATCTTAAAGAAGGAAGAGGTGAGAAGGCAGTTTTCCTTTATTTCAAAATGTATAGAAATCTGCAGAACATATAAATAGATGCCACCCACAGTTGGAACTAAGTCCTTGTTGCCTTTTTGACAGAACATTTTCTAAAGTTCTACATCGCATATTACCTGTCCCTACATTTACCGTACTAGTTTAGTCATTACCAAAGGAACAAAGACAAATTTCAAGATTTCGTTCACGTTCCTTAAGAATTTCCCCTGCTTGTTCCAATAGAAAACAAAAGAATTCTACTAGATTCGGGTCGACTCTAAACTTGTCGTTAATTGGTTAGCTACAGAAGCCACGCCCGTAGTTGCACTAATCGTGTAGCAAATGAAAATACGCATCCGCGTATCTTAACGAACAGTTACCACAACAATACTGTATGGTACCCTAGGTCAATTTCTAACAATATATATATATATAGTTGTCATAACAATATAGTATAGTCAGACAATTTCCCCATTGGTAATTCAACTATCCATTGTTGTATAATTAGCTATAATGCTAACAAAACATCTTGCTAATGTAACTTGAAACAGGAAGTTTACCATAAAATATTGTTCATAGTAGTCTATTGTAATTATGACAATACACGATTAGCGAAACTTGTATTGTATTTGCAACCCATACTATTGGTGTCCCAATTTCAACTATGGCAAATAGGATTTTATGGTCACTCAAACCATATTATTTTAGTGGTACGATATTTTATTGTTGTTGTGACCTATGTATTGCTCCAAGATCATCTTATATAAGTGACGTAAACATTGTGCTCATATGCCTCAATTGGTGGGCCATTCATAAACAATAATATGCTATATTTTCACTCTCCTTTAAAATTTTCAAGTAATCATGTAAATCCCCAAGATATTCATTTTTCTTCGTCATCGTTAGCTACTTCTCAGATAATCTTGTAATTTCGCTCGATTCGAACAAAGATGGCTTCCAACTACAGAAGCACACAGTGTCCATGTAACAGTATATAGTTCTAGTAACTATACTTGTTTCATTTTCTGCACACGCACATCTAACAGCCATACAATATTATTCAAACTTCAATAAATATATTGCCAAACTTGTAGGTCATGATGGAATATGGTTCATTCAACCATACATATGATTTTCCCAGCAATGTAAAATTTAGCAATAATCGTTTAGGAATCAACTATATACAACAGTACCAGATATGGAAAACTTAACATAAGGATATTGTTACCGTAGCACATTTACTGTTACTATTGCTATAAATTTTAACAATACAGTTTACCAATGCAAATATAGCTGGATTTACTAGGGCTTTTTCTGTATGCATCCTTTTCACTTCCAATTTAACATTCACCTCTTATTTTTGCTCGCCTCTCCTCTCGTACCCTTTCACTCTTCTCATTCATTCTTCCACTTTGGTCTTTACTGTTGATTCGACTTGTATTCTCTTCTTCCTCTCTTCAGGAAAACTTCCAATTCTTATCTTCAAATTCCATGTCCTACGTTTTAGGTAATAAACCAATTCTCCATTTCCCTTATTTTTCTTGCCATTTCGTTTTGTTACCATCGTTCTGCTTTTATTTCCCTTGATAGAAAAGCTATAAACAAGGAACCTTACAATCCCGCTAGGTCCGGCCGTCCGCCTATCCGTGTCCAAAAATTAAATCTCAGAAACCACAAGGTGTAGATAAGCAGTTGAGGTTTCGTTGAAAAGGCCTAGGCTGGAATAACTCATTGCTGGGAAATCGTCTTAATTGGTACAAGCAAGTCAGTGTTATCAACCCATTTCTTAAAAATTAATTGCTTCCATTCCGTTAGACATATCTGCACCAAAACTGGCAAAAACATTATATCGCACAATAGAATTTAAATTTTATTTAAGGATTTTGGCATCTTTGGCTCAGGTCTAAACACACAATAGAAAAATACTGTTGGTGTCCCAGTCTCCAAGCATCCCAGTGATCAGTCTTGACAAGCTATTTTCTATAAAATTCTGTTTTAAATTGCTTCCGTGACGTTAGACGTAGCAGCACCAAACTTGACATGAATATTGTTCGACACCATGCCAAAATCCCGAGCACTCCTGTTATCAGTGTTCCCAACGTATTTTGAAATTCAATTTTCCAGTTTGCTTTCATACGGTTGGACGTACTCGTATCATACTTCACATCAACATAATTCAACACAATAGAAAAGCACTGCCTATGTCAAGGTCCCCAAGCACGCAAGATGATAGTGTTGCCAATGTACTATAAAATTATTTTTTTTAATTTGCTTCAATACCGTTAAACGTAACCGCACCACAGTGTCATATACATTATTCATCATGATAGAAAAATACTACGAGTACTCTCATCTCTAATCACGCGAGTTGTCAGTGCTGTCAACTTTTAAAAAATAAAAATCAATGTCCTGACTTTCGATTTTTAGTAGAATCTCTCCCACTCGAAGTTATCTAAACTGGTGTCGAAAAGTTACTTTTAAAATCTGAAAAATGTAAACTTGTTGGGCACGGCGGATCAGTGATAACACGCTCACCTCTGGTGCGTGGGGTCGTCGGTTCGATCCCACTTCATGCCATGTGAACTTTGTGGTGGACAAACACCGTGTGCGTGGGTTTTCTCGAAGTTCTCCCGTTTCTTCCCACTTTCTTCATTCTACCAATTCTCTTAACATCATCATTCATTCCAGCCTGAGCCTTAAAGTTGCCTAAAGGTCTTAAAATAAAATTCAAATTCAAATGTAAACTTTTATGCTGCATAATTATGTAGTGTCCAGCTCGCTCGCTAACTATTTCCAGTTTTGAATTTTATTTATGTCCTTTAATCAACTTTTACTCATAGTGGTATAGGCTAGGGGGAGATGGTGTTGGACGCCATGCAAGGCCTGGTTTGAAAGCACCATCTCGAAATTTACCTGGTGTGACTAAAGGAAATACCTGGAAATATCTTAGTCAGAATGAGTGGTCGTTGGGCTGGAACACTGGACTTCTCGATACGGAGACAACGCGTTAACAAAAACTTAATATTTTGTAGTTTTCCTCACTGAATGATTATCAAACAAAAATGTTTCCCCTTTTTTCTCCCGGTCCCTCTATTTACCGTATGATGCAGAAAGTGTATGCAGATATGAACAAACATTATTCAAGCATTACTGAACATCAAAGTTTTATTGAGTTTGATTAAAACAAAAGCAAAGAGAGTACAAAAATAAAAGAAGTAAATGAAATTCACATGTGGTTCATATAATTATGTCTATGTATGTCTTGAATACTTAATTATACGCTATACATTTTTGCTAGTCCATTAAAACGTTCGAAAAGGGAAACTTTATATAACATGTAAATGCATAGTGGTTCAATGCTGCTAAAGCTTGGCAACAGGGTATTAAGTTCAGTTAGGTTGTCATGACGACTTTAATTGGTCAGGTGAAAGCGTCGAGGACCAACCTTCATTGACTCCGCTTACATTCAGGAAGAGAAAACAACAAAATGACTGGAGAACAACAACACACAAGGTACGGAAAGAACTTTCGAGAGGAAGAAGAGGAAATTTAAACATTTTAAAATTAAAATTAAAAATATATTAGTATTAAAATTAAAATTAAATTAAAAAAAAACTGAAATAAAATTAAAATTAAAACTAAATTAAATTATACTAGATTTAAATTAAATATAAACTTAAAATTAAGAAAATAATAATACAATTAAAACTCAACAATAACAAAGCGTACTAAAACTAAATATTTTAAATTGATTTTCATTTGCCTTTAGTGTTACTCTTAGGAACACGGATCTTTTCTTTTCTACGTAGCAATATGTTTAGTAACCTTATTCTGGATCCAACGCTCAATTGAGCTACAAGTTTCATTTCATTTGTTTGGTAAAAAGAGAAAGCACAAATGGGCAGTTTATTTTCAAAACTGCACATGTCCATTGAGGGATAGTTTTCAGTAGAAGTAAAAAAGAAGCGTTTCTCTGGAATTGCAAGCAATATAAATGTGTGAACTGTTTGTTGTAACTAGACAATGCCTCTAGTTACAATAATAGACAATTCGCACAATTATAGTCCTCTTTCAAAGAGAAACAGTGCCGGATCGAGGGGTGTTCGAACTGTTCCCAGGTACAGAGCGCCAGAATTTTGGGGGCGCCAACCATTTCGGGCGCTAGCGTATCGAAACGTGTAAATTTTGGTCCAAGGTTGTTTTGTACTAAATATGATCGTTTTGTGTCACATTGAACAATTTTTTGATCGTAAATGTCACTTGCATCCTTTAGCTTCTGGACTCGCATTTAAGTTTATAGAGTAATACTTTTACCACTAACGTAATTGCGGAATTTAAAATATTCATAGAATTAGAAGAAATTTACTGAATAATATTAATTACACACTAAATTCAAAGAGCGGAATTCCGCTCAATTTGACCTGAATATTTCATCTTTTGAGAGCGGAAAGAGGGACCACTCTTCTAAATTAAATTTTAATCGGAGAAAAGTTGAAAAATGTTTGCTAAAAAGAAGGAGATCTCTGGAAGTCCATTTCGATAGGAACTTAGACATTATCTTTTCTAGGTAAATTCCCATCTATTCAAATAAAGTTTTCATTTTCTGAACACGAAAACGACGCAATAAAATAAGAAGAAAGATGGAAAATGGAGCACTTATTCATAAGTTGTAAAAAAGGAAAGTAATGTACGTATGAATAAAAAAAAAGAGTAAAAAGAAACTTAATCACGGGTAAGTTTGAACCCGCTACCTTCCAGCCAGCTATTCAATCGCTTAACCAGCCATCCAACTTCAAGAATACGCATTCGATAATGTTGCTTTCCTCTCGTCAGGTAGTTGAGAACAACGTTTAAAGATATCTTGCTACATATCTTACTCCTGAC
>JAGDQP010074392.1:0-10278 GCA_022664845.1 Lepisma saccharinum | reverse complement strand
TCACCTCCTCAATTATTTATATTTAATCCTGAAACACCCTGTATATATGTGTATTGTCTGGATGCATCCATCCATCAACATTTTTATCTTTGGTTGTGGATCGATTCAGCGAAAGAAATTTTGAGAGTTATTTTTACTTAAACCACATTAGAAGAATGAAATTGTGAAACGTGAGACCTGTGAATTCTCGAAAATTACATTATTTTTGTGAGGTGGGAGGATGGACTCAGGGAATAACATTATTAGAGATTGGGGAGAAAGGACAAACGTAACCAGCAGCCAAATTTCAGTTGATTTGACTGCTAGTTGGGGCAACATAAGCATGAGTGACACGGAAAGATTTATAGTAGAAATGCAGAATAAGAAAAATCAAGTAGCAGTAATTATATTATTTATTTATTGTGGCGTCACCCACATCTTTCCGAGTGGTAAAACTTTTGGTAAACTTTATTTTTATATGGGCCAGTTTAGTAACTTTGGACTTCAGCCCGTCACGATTTGCCTTTAGCTGTTAAGTGTTAAAATCCACACCCATGCCCCTGCCGGGACTCGAACCCGAGACCGTTGAGTCGATAGCCTACAGCCGCAGACCGCTCGACCACCCGGCCGGCAACTCTTTCCGAGTGGGTTACTTTTGTTATTTATTTGGCTACCTGAGATTTAGTTTATATCGAATTTGGATTTGAGGTTGGGCACCACTAAACAATCAGGATTCAAGTCCGGCTACAGGCAGAAATCTTACAACCGCTGACACTCAGACAACCTAGTAGAAGGAAGATACTCAGTAAATAACTTCTCATTGAAAAAAACAAACAAGAAAAAAACCCAGCTCAGAGTCTCCACAAGAAATCAACCAACTAACTGACACATTCTGCATGATACCACAAACAAAATAAACATTATGCTGACAAAATTCTTATAATGATGTGACCCCACAGCTTGAATAAAAATTGGATCTAACTAACTAACTCTATGGCTTATGAAACTCGCAAGTTCATCGCCGCAGGATTAGCAAACGTTCGCCATTGAATTCTATCCTGGGCAACATCAAGCCAGTTTTCATCACGAACACCTACTTCTCGAAGATCTCTTCTAATATTGTCCTCCCAACGACGTCTCGGTCTTCCCAATGGTTTTCTTCCATCCGACCTTCCAATCAGGATAGAATAATCTGCGTTTTTCCCCACATCCGAGCTACATGGCCTACCCACCATAGTCGTCCCGATTTCATTATTTTTACATCTGGTGAATCGTACAGTCCGTGGAGTTCTTCATTATGCAGTTTACTCCATTCTCCAGTCCTCTCGTCGCGTTTCGGCCCGTATATCTTTCTCAAAACCTTATTTTCAAACACACGTAATTATGTTCATCTGCTAGGGCGTACTCCAACTTTCGCAACAGTCGGCAGAATAACCGTTCTGTATATTTTCAATTTCCTTGATAATAATCGCGACATTAGAAGTCTTTGGACTAAATAGAACCATGCGTTTCCCAATACTAAGTGAATTTTTATTTCTTCCGTGGCATCGTTTTTGCTTGTTACATATGCTCCCAAGTATTTAAATTTGTTTACTTTCTCTATGACCTCATCCCTAATTCTTACGTTTTTATTTCCTTCATTCCCTGTGTTTCGGCTTGTTATCATGTAAGCGGTATTTTGTTTTATCTATGTTTACCTGTAGACCTATCTGATCGCAAGTTTCTACTCAGACATCGGTGTTGTTTTGTAGTGCATCTATATCGTCCCCTATTAAATCTATATCATCCGCATATACGACCAGTTGATTCAAAACATTCAATGATAGTCCCTTTTTGTCCCCTTTAATTTTTAAACTCGCATATTCTAACGCAAAGTTAAACAGTAGTGGTGATAATGCATCGCTTTGCTTCAATCCGTTGCGAATCTCGAAACTATGTGACATATTATTACCTATCCGTACTCTGCTTGTGGGGTCGTTGAGACACATCTTCACTAGTTGAACCAATTTTTTCGGAATTCCAAATCGTATCAGGATACTGTATAACTTTTCCCTTTTGATAGAATCTTATGCTCTCTTAAAATCAATGAATAGCTGATGAACCGTCCCACTGTATTCCCATTTCTTCTCCAAAATTTGTCTCAAGGCGAAAATATCCTAATTCCAGATTGGTGATCTCCAATTATTTCATCTACGTATACACTTAGGTGTGCTAACAGAATATTACTTAATACCTTGTAACAGGTTGGAAGTAACGAGATTCCGCGGTAATTATTACAGTCCGAATTATCGTCTTTTTTGTAAATCGGAACTATTATTGAGGTTTTCCATTCCATTGGAAGCTCCTTCTTTCTCCCATATAGCACGTATCAATTTATGCAGTTCCTTGATTAGTGCCGTTCCTCCCGCTTTAATTAGTTCGGCTGGAATAGTGTCTGTTTCCGGTGGTTTAAAAATTTTCAGTTCTTTACTGACATTTCGATCTCGATCTCGCTAGGTTCGGGAATCCTCGGGTCTGCCGCATGGATTTCAAATTCCTCCGTTTGTTCCCTTTGTGTACATTAAGAAGTTTGTCGAAATAACTTTTCAACACAGAGACAACTTTAGTCGGATCCGCTTGAAGATCTCCGCGTTCATTTCTAATCATTGGTAACCTCTTCTCACCTACACGTTCCTTCGCTGCACTCTTAATTATTTCACGAATTGCCTCCTACATCTTACTTACTTCAATTTCTTTATTAGTATCATCATTATTATTACTCGAGTCGGCTAGGATTTAGAACCTATTTGAGAATTCGAGTTGGTAATCTGCTTTTATGCTCGGATCTCTTAATCGTTTAACTACGAATTTCAGTTGTTTTGACCTCTTACTTTCTCTGTTCGCTATGCATAACTTTTCCCTTACCTATGTGATCACTAATTTATGGTCTGTGTCATCTTCCGCTCCTCTGTACGACCTAATATCCATTAGGTTGGTGTGTCTTCGTCTGTCTACTATTACGTGATCGATCTGGTTGAGAGTTTTGCCGTCTGGAGATACCCATGTGTATTTGTGTATGTCTTTGTGTTCAAAGTACGTTACTTTGTGCTCTTTACCAGTAGGTTTTTCGAAATCGCGAAAGTTATCAGTCTTTCTCCATTGTTATTGGTCTTTTCGTGAAGGTTGTATTTGCCAATAGTTGGTCTATATTTTTCTTCCCTCCCTACATTTGCATTAAAATCCAACACAATTTTCTAATTATACTTCGGCATTCGATCAAACAGCCTTTCTAGCTCATCGTAGAATGTATCTTTCTCGTTATCATTAGCCGCCTCGGTCGGAGCATAGACGTTTAATAAAACCGTGTTGCCACATCGAGTACGTATCGTAACGTACAATAGTCTTTCGTTTACGAACCCTGTATCCTAAACCGTTGGAGAAATCCTCCATAGTAGAAAGTGTACTTGCCCTGTCGGATGCTGTCTTGACCCTCCCTCCGAACTTCTTGTATCGCTAATATGTCTAGCTCGTTCTTCTCGGTCTCGTGTACTACCATGGCCAATATAATGTTTACTTGACTTTATTATACACGATTCTTCTCTAAGCCTAGAAGATGGGCCACCCAACTGACGTAGAGGGGTCGATGTGTGATTGATGGTGTATGCGTGAACGAGCAAAGGTTGGAATTTTATTTTCTTTAAGAGAAATCATTATCGCATGTCCTGGCTTCAGGAAAGATATTTATGGTTTCTTGTAGTATGTAGGAAATAATAATAATAAAAAGGAGCTTTTGAAACAGCAAAACAGGGAACCCAACGCAATTTTACTTTAGTTGGGTCATTAGTTGAAATTTACTGAAAGACGTAATTTAAATTGTCCAGTAGAAAAGATCGTTACCGAACATAGGGAAACGAAAATGAATGCTGAAACCTATGGTTACTAGATAATTATTTCTTTGTTAATGAATCGAGTAAGGCATAGAACACTAACGTCTGTTTCTGTCAGTTCTTAAAAATGGGGTAGGATATTTATGCTTTATAATTTCTGATATTGTGTTGTTATTTACGTGACAAAGAAGATGTTAGTAGCAAAATACAGAAAATATGTTGCGTGCTAAGTTCTAGTAAATGTAATATATATATACACATAAAAGTATGAATCTTTGAGCATCATGTAAAGAATATCTGAGATAAATTAAGATCTTTCTCTTTCCAGACAAATATTTGTGTGTGTGCGTGCGTGTGAGAAACGTAGATATGAGAATGTTTGTTGCAAACGGCCATCATAACTAACTTTGGAGAGAGTTGGTTTCGTATTCTGGAGGTCGTCGGTTCGGTACCAGCGGCTGACTGTCCTGACTTAGGATTTCCCAGTGTTTTCCTCAGCCACACCAGGCATGTACCGGGATGGTACCTTCAATTTACGACCTGGCCTATTCCCTACAGAATTTCACAAAACCTTATCTTGGAGTGACCCATAGGTGCCTAAAAGCTATAAATAAGATGCAAACCCAACGAGTATAATATATAAACCTGTCGCTCTGTGAATCGGCATATTGCTTCTTAACGTCGTGTTGATGGATCGACATGGAGACCGAGATGGATCGAGTGGCCGTAGCTCAGTTGTTTTAGCGTTGGCTTAGCAATCGAAAGGTTCTATTTATCCTTACTGAGGTGTTACCAGGCTATTTTCCTCACGACACGAATAAACTAACGTTTATAATAATTTGTAGAAATTGAATAAACACACACACTCACATAATGACAGAGAGTGTGTGTAAGAGAAGGAATGAGTAAGAGAGAAAGAGAAAAAAGGGAATTGACGAAGTCATGGAAAGAAAGAGAAGGATACAGAAAGATCAATGAAAACCTTGAAACTAGATTGATTTATTATTATCCCAAAGAACAAACGGTTTACTTTCTGATTCTAGCTAGTGACGCTTCTTCTCTCTGAAACCCAAGGAGAGAAAGGAATACTATTTATGTCCGTGTCAGCCTTCAACATATAAACCACAAATATGAAAGGTAGAACAGTTCGTAGAAAATACATGATTCCTTGGCATCATCGTACAGTGTGATTTACGACGAAACTGGATCATTTAAAGCTTCAATTCACTATTTCAACTTGGTATTTGAATTTGAATTTATTTAAAACGTTTAGGAAACTTCGGTTCAGGACGAATATTTCTACTTAGTGACAAAAATGGCTTGAGCTCATGTAAGCTGTAGTTCCCATTAGCTATATTTTCCCATTCAGTAGTTAAATTTTGCATAGGCTACAACGTAAATTCCGGTAGTACTTGAATTCAATTTTAATGTATCATAGTAAAAAATCATGTAAAATGCAAAAGCTTTATTTATAACTATTACATTGAAGTTCCTACTGAATTTAGTGAAAGTAAAAATATATCTAATTTCTTCGACGGGACTCGAACCACCGACTCTAAAAATCAAAATAATTAAACTTAACGTGTCTTAACCAAGTGCGCCACAAAGCCAACAGGTGAAAAAAACACGCTTCAACATGAATTAGTGGCATTACAAAATTAGCATGCGTTCCACCTATTGGTATCATTTTTGTATTAGTGTAATAGTTAAAAAGGTGGTGTTGGTGAAATTTATTGAAATGTGTTTTGCAGGAAAATATCTTAACTTTTTCGTCAAATAATTCCGAATATTTATCTTTTTTCCTCGTTTTCTGTCCTTAAAAGTTCCGAGTAGGTCATTAGTACAACGCAAAACTAGAGTTTCCCCTTGTTTAAGCATGCGACATAAAATTCGTTTCTGAACACGGCTTCACCTTGTCAGCTATTAGTCACTCGTTAGTACACCGTTAGTCGCTTCAAAAACGTCTCTGAATACGACTGGAAATGTTTAAAAGAACAAGGATCTGTATACTGTATTGCTTGCAATGTTCTTTGTAAATGATAAACGTAAATAACAAGATATCAAAAATTATAAAACATAAATATCGTTCCCTATTTTAAAAACTAATAGAAACATGTTTTCTCTTGTCTTTAGTGCATGACGTTAGTGTTCTATGAGATATTCGATTCATTAAGAAATACTTAGTAACCGTAGGTTTGAACGTTCATTTTCGTTTCTCTATGTTCGGTAAGGATCTTTTCTACACTGTTAAAATGACTTTCTCAGAAATGAATAAATTTTCCTACTTAGAAAAAATCTAGTAAATTTTACTTGAAAGTGAGAAACAATATTCTCAAAAATTAAAATTTGAGAATGGAAATTCTCAAATACGAGCTAAGGCATACTTTTTAAGTTTGAGCTGATGCAATTATTCAAACAGTGTGTCTCTGGAAAGGTAATATTACAATCCTGCGAGATAATTAAATGAAATCTGTAGACATAGTTTATTATCTGGCGAGCGTTGAAAAAGAATATCGTAAACAAGTGCAATGATGTCAAACATACAACAAGAACTAAATTCTCTGTCGGACAGTCCATCTGTATCGCTGTGACTGTATGTGATATTCATACGCGGGCATGATCGCGGCAAAAATAAAACATACTGTCTGGATTTAAGTTTTACTCTTCTGCTTCCTAAGGTTTATTTTCGTAAGATTATAAAGTGTGTTTACTTGTTGTGGTAGTAATAAACTCCTAATAAAGGTGAATGAGTTTCATAACATACTGCCACCTGTTGCATTTCCCGCTTTGTCAATAAATGTCTCTACTTTTAATGATGCAAAGTTGAAGTGAGTAACTGCTTTGTATTATGCTAAATTGTTGTCTTTTGTGTTGTATTATTGGCACATGATTTAAATATGTTTAATAATGATTGGTTATGCAGATTAAAGCGATTGTACAAACACAATGGAGTATTATAAAATAATATGTACCTCAGATGGATATGTACAGCAGGAATGTAAATTGTGTGCAGGGTGCAGCACGTACAGGGGATATTTATGCTTGTCCTCTGTTCAAAAAATATTTTTATCTTTGCAGCCTGCGTTTGTCTTTAGTTAGACGTAGGAGAGGGCTTTTCTGTGGTTGCAGAAAGGAGTTGAGAAAAACTGATGCGATCACGGATAAGGTTCTCTACTGTTTGTTTGAGGTGTAGTCCCACTGTAGGTTATACTTGGGCTCATCTTCATTCGCTCTCAACGTCATTTTGAGTAAATTCTTTCTCACAATGTGAATATGTTTCTCTCAACATCGAATAAACATTTTGTCATATTTTTAGCTCTCATAACGATTTTGAGTGATTACCCTCTCAAAACTTTGAAACAAATGTTCTCAATTATGACCAACTATTTTCTCATTTTCGTAACTCCGGAGCTATCTTTTGAGTCATTACGTTCTCAACATTTTGAACATATGCTTCATCACTTTTGAATATATTTCTTCTCATTTCTGAAAATATCCCCACTTTTCTCATTTTTGAGCCGAAATTTAAACTCATTTTCGAGTAGTTTTACCTCACGTTTGAGACTTTCTTTTTCATTATCCGAGAAATATTTCCTCATTTTTTGAGCACCATCACGTGTTCAAAATTGAGTAAAATTTAGTCGGAGCCAGATTGAGCCCAAAATTTTCTCAAATTCGAGATTTTTTTTGGTTTTTAATAAACCTTTTTAACAGTTTACTGGACAATTTAAATTTCACTTTTCAGTAAATTTGGACCAGTGGTTCACCTAATGTAAAAATAGTATTACGTTCCCTCTTTTGGTTTTTGAAATGGGACTCTCTTAACTTAATTTTTTTCATTATTTTCTATATACTACAAGAGATTATAAATATATTTTTTTTCAGAACCAAGGGAATGTGATAATGTTTTCTGTTAAAGAAAAGAAAATTCCAACCCTTGTTCGTTTACGCACACACTCTCAGAATCACACACCGCCCACTGTACGTTAGTTGGGTGGCCTATCTTGTAGGCTTAGAGACAAATCGTGTATAACAAAGTCATGTAAACATTATATTGGCGATGATAGTACGGTACAAAATACTTATTATACACATCGCAAGTAATTCTATGTTTATATTTGCAACAATTAACCGATAAATATAAATCATTCCCAGGTGTTCAAATCGGGAATATAAAGAGACATAAAGCGTTCGCTAATATGTATAGAATAGAATCTACGTTTAAGCTGGTAAGTATTATATCTTCTTATATTCGTTCAAATGGAAAAAAGATGAGAAATTCATGAAATAGGTTGTCCTAACGAGAGTAAGACAAGTTCGGAGAGAATATACAAAGACTGAATAATCCTGGAACTCTATGCAACCACCAATACACGAATGTACGAAGTGTTGCGGAACACCTGCAAAATCTTAAATGAAATATTTATATGGTCTTAGGGATCAAAACGTTCTTATGGCTGGCGGACGCCCTGAGGTGCACTCAGCGCCACTCAGCCTCCTATCAACTTTAGTACCAGAGTGTCCTTGGTACTCCTGGGCACATTGGGAGGTGAATGTGGTCAAGCGTGGGACTGATCATCACACTTTACTCAGTGCGTTTGTCGAGAGTATGTGGAAAACCATCTCCATATCTCCCATGTGCCCTTCACGGCGCGTGCGCGTCTTCACGGCAAACAGGAATAAATAAATTCTAGAAAAATATTAAGTCTTATAATTCCGTTACTAATTGATATCTCTGTGATTCCAAATTACACAAAGTCAGTAGCTTTACAGATGTTTTTAAATTATTAAACTCAATAATCATTTTCCTTATTTTTTTTATTTTTTTACAAAATTACATTGGCATAGTTTTAAATTAATCCTAATTATTGTAATTGAATTCCGTGCTCATTTTCTTACATGTCACGCATGATTTCCAAGATCAATCATATTTTTT
The DNA here is from genome assembly GCA_022664845.1 of Lepisma saccharinum. NCBI lineage: Eukaryota > Metazoa > Arthropoda > Insecta > Zygentoma > Lepismatidae > Lepisma > Lepisma saccharinum. The sequence goes on along the minus strand of JAGDQP010074392.1, from coordinate 1,497 downwards.
ACCCTTTTAGCTTGGTGGGAAGGTACTCATAAGATGAATGGGTCTTCACCAAAGCAGGCTACAGTCTGTGGGAGTAGTTGCTTTTGAAGAACGTTTAGTGTACGTCTTACTGTAGTATTCCTTCTCCTATATCAAGTCTCCCAAGTCCGAAGACAAGCATTATACCCTAAACCATGATTGAGATAAGATAATTTCCAGATTGCAACTTGAACATCTGCCCAGATCAAGACCAAGCATATCGTGAACATGCACCACATATAATGAAACATATTTTCATCCATTCATTAGAGTCTGGTGTTTTAGTCCTTGTGCCCACTGCAATTATTTTTTTTGCATTGTTGGAGTATCCGAGACTGTGTAGAGACTTCCTTACTCTGTGTGAAGTAATTTATAATTTCTTCCTTCGTCAGCGGGACCTTTTGATCCCTAACAAAGAGTTCCTGTAACATTCCCGTGAATAATTTCTTGCACCAAAACAGCCGTAGTTATGCCTAGGTCTTTAAAAACTGATTTTCTTTCCTCAGAACCAGAGTTTTGAGTTTTTTTATATTTATAGGAGGACGACCCGTGTTTTCGACCTCTCCTTCCAACCCTATTTTGCTGATTTGTTTGTGTCTTTCTCACCGCTCTGCAATGTCTTTGTATTATCTTCCTTGCTCCCAAAGACCTATCATAACTTCATCTTCACGCGGGAAAAGTATCTCTTTGCTTTCACATTATTCCGAATTTACAGAGCTTTACCGAAAATAATTAAATATAGATCACTTTAAACTGATCAGCTGTAATTGTGTTAACATTATGAACATCGTATTCTCATACAACTGTAAAGAACAGCTAGTTACACTGCTAAATTGTTGACGCAACAAACACAAGAGCTACATTATAACCATAGACCTCATATATAATAGATAGACTTATCACGCTTCCCAATTTCTGGCTGCGCTAAAACTAATGGGTTTTTGTTCAGAGCACGCTATTTTGAATCCATCCTCTAGGTAGCTCTACCATAGACCTCATAGTAGAATATGACGTCTATGGCAGAGCTACCTAGCGGGTGGCTTCAAAATCACGTGCTCTGAACAAAAATCCATTAGTTTTAGCGCAGCCAGAAATGGTGAAGCGTGATAAGTCTATCTATTACGAGGTCTATGTTATAACTCCAACATGATCTGCAGAAACCCCTCCAGTGCTGCCATCTGCTGTTCAAGAGTGATACAAGGACTCTAGCTATAATGAAAACAAGTGAAGGATAAAATATTAATAGTTTAGCAGTGATATTAAATGCTATGGTATGAGGCATTCGTAATTATATAGGAAAAGAAACCTTGAAATTTTCTGGAGTGAGTCTAATAATTTGAACACATCTGAATTAGCCTACAAACAAAAAGCCTTGGTTGTTCTGTAAACTGGTCTCGTTCAGTTATTTATTTTTATAAATAGTGCTACATTTAAAACCTAGTTTACTGAAAACTTCTTCTTTGATTTACTGCGTTTTGG
>JAGDQP010074391.1:0-10278 GCA_022664845.1 Lepisma saccharinum | reverse complement strand
TTTTTTTTTTTTTAATTTATTCAGGAGTAGTTAGTCTTAGCGCTGTGAATCAGTGCATCATTGCCATGGGTGACATTAGACTATTTCAGTAACTCCAAATGTTGAAATCGTTTTTAATGTGAGTGAAATCGGGTTTTATATTTTCTACTGTAAGCCTTATTTTTAATCGGGAAAAAGTGTTCTATAAGTTAGGTTAAAACCGGCTATCAGGATAGGTTAAAACCGCGTATACTTAGGTATAGTCAAATCACGAAAGATAGATCAAGTCCGGTGGGAGCTTGGTTGAGCAAATTGGGCCAATATGGCTAGAGGGAAGGAAAACTGAATAGAAGGAAAAATATGTATAGTGGATAGAAAGTATAGTTGGAATTAAGTATAGGGAATGTATGTATGTGTAACGTTATTTGTAAGGAGTAAACTGACGCTTGAATTTTCCTGCATGTACTCAGATATTTAATGATTTCTGTAGTTGATACGTTTATAATTCTTTTGCTCGTTGAAGTTACCCCAGATGGTTTCTCCAACAGATTGTTGATTTTTCGCAAGAAATAATTTGTTTCACAGTAATTGTTATATTCTTTTATATCAGGATAAAAATAGCTTTTTTGCTTAAAAGAATAATGAAAGTAACATTTTATTTTTTCCATTTTTTACTTATTTATGGCCTTTTGGCATTTTTGGCTCAAACCGGAATAGAACAGGGTACAGGATAGGGAAAACATCAGCCAGGGACTTACTTAAAGTGCCATCCTGGCATTTTCCTGGTGAAAATTGGTGAAATCCTGGAAAACCCCAGTCAGGATAGTCGACCGTGAAGTTCAAACCTAAGTGCCTACCCGAACTCAGCGACGTTATCGCTTGGACCACAAGAGCTGATGGGTATTTGTTTAAATCTTTACTCTGTCCAACACTTAATGCTACGCTGTGTAAAACTATCATTTTCGACTGGATTGTCAGAGGACATTTTTGGTACTCTGAGAGAGGACATTTCTGTGAAATTTTTGGTACTCTGAGAGAGTCTGTGTGATCTATAACATTTTATCATAAATATTACAGATATGCTTACAAAGATTATGATCCATTGTCCTGCATTTATTGATAATATAATTATACTAGTTTTGAAGCAACCTTGTGTTTCATCATCAGCTTTTTGTTATTATGGTCTACACAAAGGCTTATATTTTTATTTAGTTCTCGGAACTGTTCTAGAAAACTTATATTTTCAATAAATAAAGGATTATGGATAGTAATCTTTGTAAATTACACAGTATCATAAAGAGTGTTGGTTAATTACGTATTAGAATAGAGAAGAACTTATGTATACAATAACGAATGCCGTGGACCATAGAATCTTATGGACATACTGATCAAATGGAGTTTTTACTCAACTGGCCATCAACAGAATTGGAATTATTGAATTCTTTCAGATAGTAAGTTTCCGCTAAATAGCTGACAGTGTAAAATTTTGCAAAACAAATAATTTTCATTACCTTTTAAACGAAATGCATTTACCTTCTAAGGAACTCGCACAACTTGTAGCGAAAATTCTATTTCATAGCATACTGGAATGGATATTATTGTCAAATGTTAAATTTTGGGGGTTGTATGGTAGCAATCACGTGGTCAAAAAAGGAACAGTAATATTGGCCGTTCCACTACTCAGAAAATTAAGTTCTCAGATAATGCATCAGAAGTGCATTTGAAATTGTCTACAAGTATTTCGTATGCATTTGTGTTTTTCAAATTACCATCTCCGTCCCTCGTTTGAATTTTGAAACTTTCTCATATTTTAAAATAATTACATTTTAAAATAGAAAATATTTCGTTGAATATTATTTTGCAAGTAGGCTATATTATTTTCAACAAGAAAAAAATATACATTAGATTCACTGTTCTTCACAATGAATACAAGATATCAAATTTTCGTATAATTTTTCTTAATTACGTTATCGAGAAAAAGCAATTAATTCTTTCATCTATATATATTAAGAAAGAAGCAGTATATCGCTTATCAATGCAAAAATACTTCCTTTTGATTTGTTTTGGTATAATTAATAAATATATAATGAAAGAGGTGAAGACAAGAAATGTGAAGTATTTTAAATTTTTTCTGAATTAAAATAATAATAATAATAGTCTTAGGTTGCTCGTAGCCACCACCGGATAAATTGATGAAATATATGTCTTCTTAAAATTGATGTATTGATGGGATTACAATAGGACTTTTTTTTATATACAAATACCGAAAATTGAATACACAGGCTAAATAAATCTCATTATACCGACTTCTGCATTATCTTAGTTAACCAGAAATTTGAAACATTCTCTGTGTATCCAGACATTTTCATTATCTGAGCCAATTAAACAATTTAAAGCATTTTCTGTGAATCATGCTACGCATTGCAAATATATTTATTAAACCTGAATTCCACGCTACTACCGCACAAGTTGGAACTTGCCGTACCAGACTTTCGTTCAGTTTGATGTGTGGTGGTCAGCGCATCGACTCCAACTGTTGCTTTTCCTTGGTTTATCGAACCGGTATCGTACTGCTTTTTTATTTAAGTAATTCACCAATGGTCAATACCAAAACATACAAGCCGCCACCGGGAATCGAAGCTGTGTTCGCTGAACCAAAAAGAAACACTGTTAACCATTCAAATAAACGGGAACTCTCATTTTACCCAGTAAGGTCAATGAATCTAGATATTACATTCCAGCATGTTCCCAGAGAAAGTAAAGTTTAAAATAATATATTTTACAACATTAAATAACATCCTTAATTTCCATTATTCAATCTATTGCATGCGTATTAAATTATCTGTGTGTAAGCGGGAATCGCAGCCATTTTCCAGCATGTTTCCATACACAAAGTCCTTATGTAAATAAACAATCTAACTTTCTCGTACTCTGCTTGTAGAAAAAATCCTCAGTTGAAGTCTCCGCAATTATTGGAGTACCCTGTCTCAGGTTCGTGTTAGTACTTGATTTCCTTAGTCTGTAAATTGCTCTTTGATCATCCGCCACATTTGTTAACTGTCCAGTAAGTAATTCAATGAACTTTCCGAATGTTTTCTTGTAGGTAGCAACTTCGGCTAAGTAAGGAAAAACTATCACGTTGTTCACAAGGAATATATTCATGGTCTTTTTTTTTTTGTATGAATTGTATTTCCGACTAAAAAGCATGTGGGGAAGAAAAACAACTATCTGAGTGGATTAACTTTAAATTAGGTCACAATAAATTAACCCCTTTCAAATGGAGAATTTGGTAGAACCTTTGAAGCACATTTTAGAAGCCTTTGTTTCCCTAACACGAAATAGTAGCTCTTCAGTTGTTGAACCACATTTGTACGATTGTACTTGATCCAGATTCGAACACGGTTACAATTGGAACCAAGAAAAGAAAGAACATTGGACTGGAATTCTGTTAAAAGACAACCAATTAAGTTGAAAGCGAAATTCCGCAAAATTACTGTTAAAACATGGGAAATGGAGTGTGTTACATTTCCTACTGCCATTGTCTGTCTCTCAAAACTCTTGTGTTCGGGAGATGCTATATAAGAGAAACGAAACAGCGAACGGAATTCGGTATTTAATACTAAGTTACATTACGCTTCAAAGGAACTTAACGGAATAAATTTAAAGTCAAGGCATTTTCAGTCCCTCCCGCCTCCTCCACCTTCGAGTTCGCCATTGCTCTTTTACTCGGCGCGGGCTTTTCCGTTCCTCAATGCTGTTCTTCCTTGAACTATGTGAAACGTTTCCGCTGTTACTGTGGCTCCCCAAGATGCTTTACTTTTCCCCAATTCCAGAAATTCTTTGACATCTTTTCCGTGGTGCGGAGGAATTACCCGATTGCTTCAGGCAAAATGCTCTCTTCTTCTTCTTTGGGCTCCGGGTTTTCAGGAGACCAATTCCAGAATCCAGCAAGTTTTGGAAACTCTGCCTTGGTGGGTTAGCCGCAACCTTCTGGACCTCGTAGCGATGTGTATGTATACTAGTGTTCCTCCTTTTGAGAGCATATTCCCTCGGTGTAAGATCACCCACTCACTCCCTCTTTGCTTTTGCCGTCGGCCGACGGAGACTTTCTACTTCGAAGTGGGAAGTTCAGTTTCCGCTTGTGGCCTCCTGATGACTCAAGTATTTAGTAGACTGGGTCCCCATCATCAACGCTTCTCAAGACCAAAACCTCTGGCTATTACTGGTTCTCTCCGGATCTTTCAAGTTTTGTTCTCACTTTCTCTTTCTCTCGCTCTTCCTTCCTACCACTTCACTCACTCACTTACTTACTATCTTTGCATCCGCTTGCCCTATTTTCTTTTTGGATTCTATGTACTTGTCCGCCTGGCATGCCTACAACAACTGCCTTCAGCACTTATCACAATCGCAGCTGGTGGTGGTGTTTTCACTCCCGAACATGATTCTGCTCATAATGGATTTCTGTTCCGCCTAATGAGAGAACTTGAAACAACAGTTCTCCGTCTTTCTTTTCTACTTCCTCGAAATCTCTGGAGATATTACTCCTCATTTAGAACTATCGTTTAATGTAAAGGCTTCTATTTCTTTTCCTTTATAAGTAACTGATCAAGATTGGTGATCGAGTTTCTCTTCTGAAGAAATTCTTTCCAAACTATCCATCATTCATCTACAGAATAATCACATTTGATCAGTTTGATTACGTATTTCGAATCACGGAAAAATATTGTGTCCGAGGAAAGAGGAATCTAACATAGATTAAGAGTGAACGGTTTATTTTTTTTCTATCTTACTATAGAAAGACCTTTAGAGCCAAAATTTGTATCAAAATCTTTACAAAGACATTTTCCAATTGTAAGCCGAAAACAGGTATTTTCTTGTTTCGTGTAATTGTACTCCTATGTTGGTAGGTCTGATACCGTACAAAGTTTTAAATGATTAATAATTCATTTGGAAAAAAACTATATAGTTATAGATAGAAACGATATAGAATATAATTAATTCAATAATAATAGAATAACCAATAGTCATTTTACATTGGAAGTTAGAATCAAATTTATGGAGATAGGAAGCATACCATCAGGTGACTGAAGAATATTTTTAATTGACAACGAACAAAATTGGAAACGAACAAAGATATGGTTTAAAATGACTTTGATGAACGATTTTTGACTTTTACTAGTAAACAACTTTGGTAAACTTTATCTATATGGCCTATTTGTAGTATCTATGGATTTCAGCCCGTCACGATGATGTGAGTGCAATGCAATTTAAAAATCTATTCCCCAGGAAGGGGGGATTCGAACCTACAACCTCATCAACGGTAGCCCACACGGCTTCCGAGGTTGGCAACGTAGTTCCTCATGGTAGTGGTATGTATCCAGTAGTTCAAAGTCCACTTAAACAAGAGTTAGAAGAGCTTATAAACTCACAGGCTCGTATAGAACTATACAGTATTTGCACATAAGACAAAGTTACCAAACGGAAATATGTAATCCTGTTTCGCCGTAATATTTATTTATTTTCAAGAAATGCCATAGTTAAGTCATTGGGCGAAAGGTACAAACCAACCCTGTACAAATAGTTTGGAAGTCTGTTAACAAACCAACTAGCATTAACAATATTTTCGTAAAACCATCTTTTAAAGGTAAGGAAAACACTGCCAAAGGTAATATCATGCGGGTTGTCGATCTCTGAGAGAGCCGTTACGCATATAAAACATTTGTGTCTTATTTCTCTATATTGTTCTGCATTTGAAGTCGGCGCATCCTCAAAAGTTATGTTTGGTCTCTGTTTCTCTGAAGTCAATTAAAAGTTACATTTTATTGGTCGGACTGGTAGCTGTGGTCGAAGCCCGTCATAGTTTTGAAGGTTGAAGTTCCCCAAGGAGCACTTTTTCTGGAAAATGAATGGAGAGTGTGGTTACCAGAACTTTACTCTAAAGACATTCGCCTAATGAAACTAAGGAAAAACATGCAAAACGACAGTGAGCATGGCCGCCAGAAAGAACTCGAACCTGCGTGGCTATCCAGTGACAATCTAAAGTCCGAGACCGTAACTATTATACCACGGGCTCTGTGTCTTGGTCGTTTATCATTCAGAGATTATATTCTTGCAGTGGAAAGTTGTCAACTTGCAAAATGTAATTCTGAAACATTGAAAGCTTACTTTTAAAAAGGTACTATGCGTGGAGTCTTTCGTATTATTTTGTATTATAAAATCCCCTTCCTTTTACTTCTTCTTACCCTCCTTACTAATAGTTTGAGAGTGTGATTTCTGTATTGCTTTTTATGTGTGCATTTGGAGCGTTACCCTTAACTTTTAAACCACATCGGAGCCATGGAACGCTGTTACTAATGCATGATGCCATTAAGATGTGGTATAATTCTGCTTTTTAATTTTTCGTTGCAGATGAGTTTAAACCCTTGTGAAAAGATTGTCATGTCGCGTGGGACAAATAAAAGTTAACGAAAGCTTTTTTCTAAAAAGACGCGTTACGTAATCCTATCAACATTAAAGTCTGCATGTGTAAACTCAATTCTTCCCATGGGGGAGCTTCAAGATGTCAAACAAGCTTTAGATTAATATACTCCTGTATCGTCAATAAAACGATGTAAACGTTAATCGTTTGCATATTTTATTTAAATCTACTTCTTCCGCAGTGCAGCTAAGATTGTTTCTGAAAATATTGTTGTACGAGTACTTAACGCCACGATTAAAAGTAGCTAATGTTCACTCTTGGCTATTGTAGTTTATGTCATTTCAGTAGATGCTTGTGTATATGGTTAGGGATAAGGTAGGGGAAAGGATGTCGGAGGTAACATCCCGGTATTAGCCTGGTGTGACTGGGGAAACCCTGGACAAACCTCAGAGAGGATGGGCGTCCCCTGGGATCGAATCCAGGACTTCCCTAATGCCAGGCCACTTCTCTACCAACTGTCTACGGCTGTTCTGTGCTTATCAAAGTGTCTCTGATACTGTGTGTAGGAACGAAAAAAGTGTTTAGTTAATTTTCTATTTAACCTAAGTTGTAACTTAAATGTATTTAATAACAGAAGCCCATGTGAATTTTAAATGTGTAACAACCAAAATATGAAAGAATTATTGAATTGAATTTATTGATGGTCTTTTGCCTTTATCGGTCAGGTCGGGATAAAGTAGGAAAAAAAGGATGTTGGAAAAAGTCATCCAGGATAAGTTGAAGGCACCACCCAGCCTGGTGGAATTGAGGAAGAACTCTGGAAAAACCTCAGTCAGGATAGTCGGCTGCTGTTATCGAACCCAGGAGTTCCATATTGCGAAGCCAATGCTCTACCAACCAAGTTGTGCCTCTCGGTGAAAGCACTTTTTGAGCTTTAGTCCCAAACAATAAGTTTCTTAAGTAAAGTGAATATTATTTGATAAAATTTGGCTTTATCATAGTCAGTTGAGCACGTATTTTCACTCAAATAAGTATTATATTAACAACTAAGAGAGAAATAAATTTAATGTTCACAAATTGAACCATACATTTACCCCGGAAAATAAATACCTGGACATTTTACATCAGTAGTCGTGGGGAAAAATTCAAATGATGATAAATTTCTTTGTGCTTTGTATCCACAAATATTACTTGATTTCGGTCAAATAATCTGTATTCCCCTATGTAGCGTTGCTGACAACAAACCCGAATTTAATTTGTATCCATATACACTAAGCGGGAAATTTCATAGAGATAATTGGACATGTTTGTTGATAAAAGATATGTTCAAATAATAATGTTGAATATTTCCACTAAGAGCGAGGGAACATGACGACTATCATTCCGCTATACTCTTGTATTTCTGCTTTTCACCTTGTGCTGAAAAAAAGGCATTCAGTGTTTCATAAAAGAGCGTGAAGAAGGAATTAGATCACTCAAACCACTCTATATAATATCCCTCTATTACGTAGTAGATGATATGTTTGAACCATAACGAACTTGAAATGTATGTACAGGCCTGGCTTTGTTAATATGGAGAAACCTTTGCCGCTAAATTAATTCTTTACCATGATGATAGTTGAATGAGTTAGTTGTGTATTGACCACAACAATAAACAATACTGCTTTCTCTTTAGAGAGCCACGTGCTCAACGCAAGGCTTTGAGAAATAGAGCCCGGCAAGCCAGTGCGTTTCAAAGGCAACCACATTTTTCTCCTTTGCTGAGGAAAAAACAAAAAACAACAACAATGAAACAATTGTTTGTATTTCTATAATCTAAAAGCCACCCATAGGATTAAGGGTGCTGAGCATTAGTAATCGAAGTCTGGCACGCGTTTCTGTTGGTTGATATAAAAAATGAGTGATGCGTTGCAGTCGCTATGTAACATATCCACATTCCTTTGTGAAGAAACTTATTCAGAGGCTGCAGAAACAGTGTATATGAAGGTAATTATTCAAAATTCTAGACAAGCCCAAGAATAAGTTTCAAGAGATTGAAAGAAAGAACTAATTGGCTGCCGTCATAGTTCCCAGATATCATTTGTACTATTATTGTATGGGCGCTATTGTTATTTTAAAAAAAAAAATGGGCTTGCCAAGTTTTTGGAATAAACCGTTTACGTGTACTGAAGCAAAAGCAAAAGTAAAACTGCTAAATTAACTAATAAAAATATTTATTAACGGGCACACAAATACATATTGATACATTATACAGCTATCAAACCATTCATTCGTAAATATATGCAGTCAAGTAATAAAATTAATTAACTGAAACAAACCAGAATTAATGATTTTGAAAATGCATAATAAGGCGCCATCTGTGAGATCAGTACTCCGCTAAACTGTGACATGTTAGAACGGGTGAAAGTTTTGCACTTACCCAATACTTTCATCATAACGTTTTTAGGGATAGTATAAATTTACATTGTTTCCTAACAGTCATTTTCCTCAGCATATACTACTGTATAACTTTTCGCAGATACTTCGAGTAAATTCATAGTTTCAGCCCGCAAAGAAATCAGTTCGATTTATCCTTTCGATTGAAAAATATAAATTTCAAAATACAGAAACAATTTTGAAAACGCATATTTGAATGTGAACAAGTTATCATGTGTTTATGTGTTTGAATTGTGGGTGTTCAAAATTCGCTTTAGGAAATTAATGATAGCTTGTATCACTTCTTGCAAACATTACGAGGAGATTAAAAAAAAGATGTCTACAAAATGTGTACAATAAACCTATTATTACTTACAGTGTAGTCCTTGTAAAGATTCGCTCTGTATATCAGCCTACAATGTCTGATGGAGAAGGTCACTTCCATACTGAAATCATTGTGGTAGGAGCGTAGGTTTAGACTAGATTACTTGGCCCATTCTCCCGTAGACCTACCCATGTTTTCTTCTGAATTTTATTAGACGAATGCCGGCACGGTACTGTGTATTAGGGCCATAGCAATTATATTTTCTCTTCCTTCAAAAAAGGTGTAAGACCCAGCAATTAGATTTAATGTAAACTGTTAACGAGTTACATATATATAGAAGACTTAAAAGGTTCGTTAAATACAATTAAAAACGTGTTTTTCTGTAGAGAACTAGTCTGTGTTAATCTCTGTCCCTTCTTTGATAACGGCAATATTTGGAAACTTGGGTTGTTGTGGTGGTGATGGTGAGTGGTCTAAAGTTCTTCCAACATGTTGTAGAGTTAAGACCTGAAGCTATTCTTCTCCTTATGCCACTCCTACCCTTTTGCGTCTCGTCTCCTTCTCGCCTCTGTTCTTGTCAAACTCGCCTATAACTTTATTAAGAAGCAAAACAGAAGCGGCAAGGCACATCCTTGGGGCTCCCCGTCCTATCCTCCCTGGGCCCTCCGATGTTGAAGTGAAAATGACATTGCCTTAATGCTGGCTAACAATAGCCTTTCCGATCAGACTTGAAACGCCCTTCGTCTGCCGTGATGTTGCCATTAAGCGAACAATAGAGCTCTCCCTATTCATCCCGGAGCTGAACCTCTCGGAGTTAATGTGATATAAGGGTGGTAAGAGGGAGTGGGTTGGGGAATTTTAATTTGGGTAATACATCTAATGTACTTCAGGTATGCATGAGTGCCCCTCTGGATTGTCTGAAGGCCCCCCTCTCAGGGACTTGTATTTACAATGGCTATGGAAGTGGAATGAGGCAAGGAGATGAAGCACCAGTGTAAATCTCTCTCCAGCATCTCTCTTTCTCTTCGTTTTTTCCTCTCACGGTAGTAGCAAGCAAGAGGACCTCTTTCGCTAGGAAGAACTGTTACTGAAAAGGGCCTCCTACGGCGAGCTCTAGATAGCAAGATAAAAGAATGAGAAG
>JAGDQP010074389.1:0-10278 GCA_022664845.1 Lepisma saccharinum | reverse complement strand
GGTTTGGTGGCCTTGCCAAGGCCACTTAAAGAAGCTGAGCGTCTTTGCGCTTATTTGCCCAGGACCACGCAAAATATGATGAACCCAAGTAAGTATTTCTTGACTTCAATCGTTCATTCAATATACAAAAATAAAGTAGGGATAATTATTCACCGCCCCTCGAGGTACGATAAAATAAAATAAACAAAACATGCACAGATATCTCTCTAATATACATATAAGCTTAGGGCTGACACTATGTTCCTATAGTAAATATCCATATATATGGGGAAGGAAGAGTTTAGTGTTAATTTCCACATTGGAATGGCTACCGGAAGTGAAGGTAAAGAAAAGAAGTGCAAAGTACGATTGCGAGCGTACAATTTGATCAGAAGTGCAGAGAGGGGAAGAATACCAAGTGAAAAAGTTGTTGTCTAACTAGATTGAAAACAACTGAGGAAATTGAAGCTTAAGTTATGGCCTTTAAGGCATCTCTCGTGTTTGAGTGTGACTACTTCTTTGTTTAGGTTACTAAGATTGCTACGATCGTAAGAATCAGAGTTGAAATAATTTACGTCTAAACGATGGAGCTTAGCTTGGTTATCTTGCTTGTACTGCCATCTTGTTAGTATCATGGAACAATAAAAAGTTTACACAAGAGACGTTAAATTATAGAATAATGAACACAAAGCAATTCATTCTAGTGAAGCATTTTGTACATTAGTTATGCCATCATTCTTTTATACTATTAAAATGATACACATTACTAGCTATTATATAATTCGATAACGAAAGATTTTTTTTAATAATTTGCAGACGATTTGGAAAAAGTGTAAAGTGCAACGTTTTCATTTTAGACAAATATTCTGCAGGCTTGAATGTGCATTCCGTAGTTTGTACTTCTTCTGCAAAAAATTATTACATGAAACGAAACAAGTGCAGAGTAAAGAGTGTGGACACTCTGGGTGTTTCTTCTCCCGGAAAGAGGTTGTAGGTGATTAATATTCAAGCATACCCAACTCCATTGAAGCCCTGGACATAAATACACTGATTTTCACTCCCTCCATGCTTGGTAAATGAGGTAAAAAAAGGAAAACACACGAGATGCGAAGGAATTTCCCCCATTTCCAGGAGTGGCGACAGGGGGATATATGACGCGTCATACGTCATGAAAATTTTAGGAGGAGGGGAGTTCACATTATGAAGTTATTAAATAATTTCTCCTCTGTGGCTTGAAATATAAGATAAAATACTTATGAATGTGGCTTTCTGCAGCTTTGCTGCAAATAAAAGCATAGCTGTTATGCACTTTCAGTTCATTAAGGCCCCTCGCTTTGATCTGCACCATATACATAATACGTCGACTTGTTTTACTATTCAGTGTTGTTGACTGAGAAACTCTTACTCAACAGAAAGCATGATCAGCGAACTGTTTCAACGTATGGTTAAGCCCCCCCCAATATTTTCGAATCCAATTAAATGGAATCCAGTGGATAAAAGGACAATGAATCGACAAGGATAATGCACCTATCAATAACACACTAGTTACTGTCTGTGACAGTCGTGTTGTAGCAACATTAACTTCTGTAACTGAAGTAAGTTTCAGAAGTCTGAAAGATATGATAATTGAATTCGTTGGTTGCGTCCATTTTGAACATTTTAATCAAGAATTTCTTTGTCAGCGACCGAAACTAGGTTTCCTGCAAGTGTATTGACAATATAATATCTCAACTTGATGATTTATTTTTCGGAGCAGTTGTCAGCCACATTTATACAGATGATCTTTTTTGTTGGTATCTTAGAAACTTCAGAAGAAGTAAACAATGTGGATATAGCTCAATTTGGCAAATTTTACAACCTTGAGCCTGGAAGTGTTACAGAAGAATTTGAAGTTTTACACACAATCTACTTGCCTGTGGCGAAACAACGTATGTTGATGTAGAAAGACCAGGGATTAAATTCTAAGCCAATCGGTGGGAGGGTTCTCATCCAAATATCATTTCTAACAACCCAAAGCAACATACTCACATAAAAAGACGTCATGTTTCGACGAAAAAGTCAAAATCACTTCAGTGTAAACAAATCTACGTCTGCATCACGTGATATTTTTGTGTTTTAATTGACATGATTCTGTCATGTCTCACGCCCTAGTTTTTAATCGGATTCACCTGTTTTGTGTGTGTGTGTGCCCTTGCTTTCTAAAATGCAGTTAAAGATATAAAAGCACCGGAATCAAACGATTGGGTTTTGGGACAAATTTGTTTATTTGAAACAAATACCTACAGCAACAAACTGCCACGGGAGGAATTGTATTGCACACACGTGATGTAATTTGTGACATTTTACTCGTCATTTAGACATGTTTTGCTTAAATTTTCCACAAAAAATGACGTCACTTTCCAGTGAGTGTGTTGCTTACGAAGTGCATCCCATCATATTCATTAATTCATAATTGACTAAATATTAACGCATACGCCTAAATTGTCGACATGTATTGTGAGCATAGCATATATAATATAGAAACACAAGATCCATGGTATGCGATAAAAGTAGTAGTTGCAGCCCTACGTAGACAATCGGTACGTGGGCTCAACTCTCCCAAGCCCACCTTAATTTAATCTGTGAAGACATAGGGAAAAGCAATATCTTGCAGAACGAATTGTAGCTATAGTAAAGCCAAGAATACAAATAATTCTGACGTGAACTTTGCGGAATTTGAATATCCATGTTAGTCAGGACTATTTTTAAAATCTGTAAGGTTCTTCATGCTTCAGTTCCCATACTTAAACTTTTTGTACATGATTCTTATCACTGTCACAATGACTAGTTATTCAGGCGAATGTAAAATGAGTTCAATGAGAATATAAAAACTGGCTATGTTCTTCCGTGACAAACAGTTAGCATACTGGTCACTAAAATTCCTTCGTGTGGGTTCGACATTCTTCGTTAGGTATCCAGCGAAGAAATTTCTCACCACCTTGCTGCAACAAGGTCCAAGCAACAAAAAAACTATTTCAATGGACGTAAACCATTACTTGTGTTTGATGGTCAATATACTACTAGTTCCTACTTCCAGTTTTGATATATGTACATTATATTTATATATCCGTATTATACGGATAATATCAAATTCATTTGATATCCAACATACTTTTTTTTTTTACAAAGTGAGCAAAAACGACTGGACGACTAGAAATGTCCCGTCACATTCCTTACGAAAAAAAAATGGAAACGGTTGTTTTTTTACGCGCGGTATTTGTTTCGAAGATATAAGTCTGAAATGACAGTGTCATAGCCATTGGGGGATGGCAGGGATGTATCCACGGGGGACACAAGGAAGGCGTGTACCCCCAAAGAGTGTGTGAGGCCCCCAAACGAAAATGTGAATAATATAGTAGATATAATAAGTTTCATGCACTTAGTACATGATACATGTAGATCAGTCCATCTGATATCGCTCAGCTTGGCTGCTCGACCACTATTTTTTTTCTCTTATATAAGAATACTACATAAGAGAATTATTTTATGTTTACACAAATCTATTAATTAATGGCAGCATTTTTGCATTGCGGCTCATGCCAACATTTGTGTTAGTGGACGATAAAGGAAAATTTAGTACCTAAAGACTGGTTTATCATAAGATATTGAAACAAAGGTCATTGTTTCCGTGAAACTCCGCTTGGTAATTTTAGTCCTCTGCATGAAAGCCACAAAACGTAATCGAACTGGTCAAAATGGTATGCAAATGATTGTGAAATGAAAGCAATTCTGGTTTTAAGGCCCCCTTTTCGCCCGGTAGGCATTCAATATATTGAAGTTGATTTTTGTGAATTATTAATATATCAAAGTATGTTCAAAGTTGGTATATGCTTCCTTAATATTTCATGATTTTTTTCGAAAAATCTAAATAATTCGTATTTTATGCATATTGGAGGCCTTATGTCTCTGGTGGAAGGAAATATAAAAATCTGTTTTTTTTAACACGTTATACGTTTATGTCAGGAGAAACTACCATAAAAATTTGAACTTTAATATTTGAATTTGAGCTACAAATTTGGTGGAAATTGGGGGCGAATAATGCAGTGTACGCTATGGTATTAACATTGCAGATCTTCATCTTTGGTGGAAGACCAAATTAAAATCTTATTTTTTTTTTTACACGATAGGTACTTGGAGAAACAAAAGTAGAAGTTTCAACTTTCACATTTTAGTTTGAAGGGGGCTACAAATTTGCAAGTTGGGGGCGGGGGAGGTGAATAATGCTCGTGCGCGCTTTAGTAAATGTATTATTACTACCAGAATACCAAAGAGAGATGTGAATACGTGAAGTAGATCCTGAAACACCCTTGTAAGAAAACTTATATATATCATGTGTTTACTTGGCAACATGGCAGCTCCGCATTTCCTCTCTTCTAATTTTTCACTCCATTACGCAATCAAACCTTTTGGAAAACGTTGCAACCTTCCTATGAGTGTGTGAAGCACTTGCACACTGTCTGCATCTCTTAGTACTTACCATATCAATTATCATTACAGTAGTAAAACCTTTCTTTATAAATCTGATGGTAATAAAGAAAATTTTCCCTAACAGCCATTCTTGATATGAATTACCAAAGCACGCGCGAGCACTGTTCACCTCCAATTTGCAAATCCTGTAGATCCCTTCAAACTCAAATATCAAAATTGAAATTTCTACTGTAGTTGCTCCTGATATAAGTGTATAAATTGTGGAAACATTAGATTTTTATCTAATCTCCCATCAGAGATACAGATCTTCAATGTTCCCATCAAAGCTGCACGAACATAATTCTTCAACAGTATGCAAATTTGTAACACCCTTCAAACTCAAATATTATTGAAGTTCAACATTCCACGTTGTTTCTCCTGATATAAATGTATACGATATACAAAAATATAGATTCTTATATTTTGTCCCACAAGTTCTACTGGGCCTCCAATATGCATAAAATAAGAATTTCTGTATTTTCAAAAGTTCATAAAATATTAATGATACTATATACTTTCAATATACTTTGATCGTATGTAAAAGTGTACAAGAAATCAATTTTAATATTCAATCCCTTCCGGGCGAAAAAGCGCCCTGAAAAACGGAATTGTTTCTGCTTTTACAATCACATTTGGAAAATTTCGATTACGTTTAAAATTTTTCATGAAGAGGACTAAAATTAACAGTTGCTATTGGAAAGAATTGTTTTTGCTTGAATATCATATGACAAACAGGTCCGCAGGTATTACATTTTCCATAAATATCTGCTAACGCAAATGATTGTATGCGCCGCAATACAGAAATGAACACCATTAACTAATAGGTTGGTATAGAAATAAAAAAAATACCCGTTTAGAACTATTCACATATGATAGATATAAGTATTTTTTTTCTATTTTAATGAAAGGGATCGAGCAGCCAAGCTGAACGATTTCAGATACACTAAACATTGCTTGAATAAAGGTTGGACTAGTTTGGATAAACACGAAGTCTGTGATACTCCTTGGTGTTTGTAAAGGTGCCCCTCTAAGCTAATATGAGACCCCCTGCGCGACACTTTGTCTGGCTACACCGTTAAGGGATGGGCACCCCTGCCCCTTTCCCACCCCACAAATAACGCCCTGAGGACACCTTTGGAACGTTTGAAGAGATATTCATGAAACACATTCACCTTGCACTCTTTAGTTCCGCACAAAGTGCAAAGTGAAGACTATTTATAATATTAAATTTATAATTTAACGTAAACGGTTGTGACAAGCTTTACGAGCCATAACTCGAGTACAATAGATCATATCAGAATTTTTTTTTCAAAACCAAATATATTAGGACCTTTCTACAACATTCTGGAATTTCATAGTCCTAGATCGTATTCTTACGTCACTCTGATGCCCCAAACACGGCGAATTTTGAATTTTAAAAATTTCCAAATTCCCCCAAACGAAGTCATTAAAACTACAGTAGATTGCTCAAACTCGCAGGAAATTGTATTAATCAATAGACAACAGGTATTGCATGAGTGATCACTCCTCATAAAGGGTCCTAGTTAGCGATAAATTGGGCGATAAGGGATTCTTAGGGCTGAAATACTTCTTCCGTCAGATTCTGATAAGTATAAAAGAAAATCGACTATATTTATATTAAAATTTCGTTACAAGACAATTCATATTGTTTTTTTTCAAAAAGCACACTTAATCACTTTAAGGGGGTACATCAATATAATGTAACATAAAGGAGGACGCTCCATCAAAAGGTTGAGGAACATTAATCTACCATATTGATACAAAATAATTACCAAAATTATAATTTTTCGTTAATGCAATATTAAAAAGTTTTATATACGATTTATTAAAAAGTTATGTATTTGATTTTAGAATTATACAACACCGATTTGGAACAACCTTCTGTAACGAGAGATGAAACAGAATTTAAACAAATGATAGAGATAACTTGTTATCCTGGTTTTGCTACCAGGAATTTCTGCTAAGTTTGTCGATCGAAGTCTGTTACAAACACCTTTCGCGCATGAACCGTAGTTTGACCAGTTCATGTTCGTTCTTTTAATACAAAAACAAAAATCACAAAATAGGTTGCGATTCTGGTGAGAGTAACAAGAAAAAGCCCTGAGTACAGGGTTTGTCCTGAGAGTAATTGGATTGATATTGAGAAAGACAATTTATTAAAGATATCATCAATTACATTTAAAAATCTTCAAAGTGGGTCCCTTTTGAAGCCACACAGCGCTCTCTACATTTTTTTTTTTCATTGCTCGTACGTCCCCACGAATTCCTTTTCCGGGATGCATCGAAGGTACCTCGTTTGGCTTGAATGGCTTGAACGGTCTTAAAATGGTTTGCTTTCATGACCCTCTTGATCCAGAGGAAGAGAAAACTGTCGCAGAGAGACAGGTCTGGGCTGTACGCAGGTTGTGGCAAGGTTGGAATATTTTTCCTGGCCAGAAACTCGCTGGTCGCCAAGGCTGTGTGGCTCGACGCGTTGTCATGGTGGAGGATCCAGCTGTCGGTAATCTCCGGACGGACTCAATTGATTCGTTGACGAAGTCGTCCGAGTACTTCGACGTAAAAAGATGCATTAACTTGTCCAGGAGGAACACACTCATTCTGGACGACTCATTTCGAATCGTGGAACAGAATGAACATCCCTCTTCTCTCCCCTCCCTTGTGCCAGTTAAAAAACATCGATCGTTTCAAACTTTCATTGCCAAATGCTGGATTATCATATCAAAAGTCTTCGTCCCTGATTTTCCGAGTTTGACGCAAAATTTAATTGCGTATCGCTGTTCGATGGAACGTTCTATTTTTTTTTTCACGACACGTCACTTATACAGGGGTTCACTAATTCCACGATCCTCACGCTCCAACTGCTTGTAGCCAAATGAGACCGGTTGCAATGCTTAGCTAAGTCCACCCACCACCAGACCCAGTCACATATTTCCCCATCCAAGGCGCATGCGTATAACGTCAGAGCCTGTCCAATTACTTTCAGGACATACGTACATCCTGTATGTTCGACATGTGTTAGTAGTTTGCAGCACCTTCAATCTTCGTATTGAGTCAGAGATTAGCACCATCGATTAGGGGGCATGCTAATGCAGCCTCAAAATGGCTACCGTGCTAGAGGGATATACGTTAGAGAAACATCCGGTAGTGATGCGTTCTGGGGGACGAAAGTTCCGCTTGTGAGGGGTCATTTATAAAGAAATGAGTCCTGTGTATGGGGAGAAATAATTGTCGCATATATATGTGGCTGCGGAAGCTATTGGGGCTTTCGTACTACAAAAAAACCATACTGAGAAGCAACGTGCATTTGTAAGGTCGCATGAATTTCTGAATACGAATAAGTTTCTATCCTCGCTGCTAGACGACTCTGAACTCAATAGCTTATTTTCTTAAAGATCTTGGTAAACTTAAATTGCGTGACTGGTTTAGCATTTCCTGTTAGCTCAAATACGGCAGTACGAATCAATCAGAAGATTGAATTTACCTGGACTTTAAAGAAAATGAGCTATTGATCTCAGAGGCATCTATCGGCGAGGCAAGAAACTTCTTCAAAATCAGACAGAAATGAATAGTCATTGCAAATGCAAGTTACTTGTCTGTGCTCCTACCACACTGTGATGTGTCTCAATGTATGCGGCAATTATAAGACAAAATAAAACTGTATTTCATGCATTATTATTTCTATAACCTATGTACTGATTTTCTCTCCTACAGATACGGACAAACGCTTTTTAGCATATCTATAACTAACTGAATTTTGTTATTTAGAAACTGAATGTTCTGAAACATTTTATCAATTTGTTGACTGACAGACATATGCACAATCACATGACACTCATTTTAGGAAAATATTGTCCCGATATGTAGAAAAACGAGGGTGATATTTGCAAAAATATAATTTTTCGTAGATATAAAATTCTCAGTCCGAAATTTGTAACAAGTTGAACAGTTCTCTCGTTTTCATGCGGAAAGTGATTTTTTTTCTGACGCAATAAAAACTATTATACCTAACTTTTATTCTCGTTAATAGATATCCCACACAATTTTACGAATATTGGAAATATTCTTTAAATACATGCTATAATACTTTTGTCCACAGCTGTACAAGCTGTAGCCTCTTCCTTGTTTATTTGGGAGAACTTTTAGTGAAATATTTGTTGTTGTTCATTTTTCAGTTTTCGTGTACGATCCATCACAGGGACCATGGGATGCAGTGGCGGACCTCATTTCATCGTTATCTCTTACTTTGGGAGTTCACACAGTAAGTGGAGTGAATTACTACATCACGTAAAGATTAAATATTATTATTGTAATCTTATATGAGCCTTTGTTAGCACAGAAAAGCATTTTACAGCTCGAAATCACACAATAAAAAAAGGTCTCTCAAAAAATATCCAGAAACAGAAACATTGTGATAACATGGCCCCTCCAAGAACGCCAAGTGAGTGAGCCGCCAACTCTGACTACTGCGACTCTCCTACATGCAGTCATGCAACTACAGGTTATGGCGCGGGTGTGGATGCTACGGTTTCTATCTATACGGAGACATTTACCGCGAATCGGTTTGTGTGAAGACATGAAAGAAGGTGAAAGAAGACGACAGGAAAGCGCGGGAAGTGTTTTCTTAATAGTGGGGAAAAAAACAGAATATACATTGCTGTATATTTTGTAAAAAAAAAAACTGTCAGTTCTAACTAAGTTATTTACCTGGTAAACCACGCATGCATAAAAGGGTGGAAAAACCCAGGTAAAGTCTGTAATTTTACTTTATCTGTTTCGCATCCAATTTTGGAGGTGTTGTATTAGTATGCATTACACTCACACACACATACAGCGCACAGCGCGCATGTGGAAGTTCAGCGGTGTTGCTTGTTCCTGTTGGTCTGTCTGCAAGAGAATTTGGTGAGGGTTCTTTCTGATGAAGTTTCTCCTGGGGTGCCTGAAAAGAGCTAACAACATTGTTTTTGTATTGTAAATTGGTATTTGGTTCTGTTGAATGTATCTTACCCACTAATCTGCGTCAAGGTGTGTTTAACATAAGAAGTAGTTAGTGTTAACTACTTCAATCACTCATACTTACATACATATACTCATTACATTCTTTTGTACACTTCGCATAAAAAAAATTGCGACAGCGAACGCCGTGCAGCTAGGCAACCCAAATGGCACATTCTTATCCCATAATCGTGTCTGGTAAACAGACCCCCTCTTTCTCTTTCCTTCGTCTCGCCCATACTAAAATCAGCAAACATCAACAGCACGTTTTTGTTTTTCAAAATAAACATATATTAGTATCGATAAAATGAAAGAATAAAAGCGAGACGAATCAATATACATAAGTTGATGCAGGGAGAAATTTAAACACACAGTGAAACATTGAAACCGATGAACGTCTGTTAGAAAGAGGCAGAGATATGAGAGAGAGAGAAAGAGAGAGAGAGAGAGAGAGAGAAGAAGAAGAAGAAGAAGAAGAAGAAGAAGAAGTAAAGATAAAAATATGGAATTTGAACATAGTAAAAAGATTAAGTTCACTTCCCACACAATAGAGTTCGCTTCCCACAAACCTAACAGCAAGATAAAAGTGACTTTTGGACTTTATATTTGTTCATCGCTCTTTGACTATATAAAGGGTTCTTCAAAAATTCATTAAGTCACTTTGAAAATGGAAACCAAACTTGGTGGTCAGATTAAATACTCATGATTTTCCAGTGAAACTCCAGAGTTTTGAGACACATTTAGGATAATGTCAAAAGTGTAACACATATGCTTTTTTTT
>JAGDQP010074385.1:0-10278 GCA_022664845.1 Lepisma saccharinum | reverse complement strand
TATATATATATATATATATATATATATATATATATATATATATATATGTGTGTGTGTGTGTGTGTGTGTGTGTGTGTGTGTGTGTGTGTGTGTTTGTTTGTTTGTTTGTTTGTTTGTGTGAAATTAAGTTCTTTAACTGAAAATTATGAAATTTCGTGTTCATTGTTTTCTCTATACAGCGAGCGAGCAAAGTCTCTGAAATGCAAAGTAGCAAAGATATGTAACACATCATACAGGAAAGTTTGCGCTTAATCAGTTCTGGAGAGCAAATTAATATAGTTTCCTCCCCCATCCTCCATGCAGACTTCGCTGAAGCAGTGATTCGAAGAACCTATACATAGATAGAGACACGCCCCCTCCGTTGCTTAAACTTACTTCTTTGTCCAAAACCACGAGCTCAATACCTAAATAATAATAAATATTTAAATAATAACAACAACAGTAAATAATAATAAGTCTTACACCCACTAAAGTTATAAAAATAAATTTGCACACTCCAATAAAGGGAGAAATACCACAATGTAACTGTAAACTGCGTTTATAAAGACAAACATTCTCGTAGTTTCGAAATGAAACCATCTTTCAATACCGGCCAAAGGTATAGTAATTGTGCAAAAGTCCTAAATGTCATCTGTGGTGCAATGAACTAGTGCGTGGAAATGAAAGCATAAGAGTAAAATCTGAGGTCGTCGGTTCGAACCCATTCATATTGCCTTTCAGTTTTTCAAACTTTCATTTTGAATAAAACAAGGGGAAAATGCCAATTTTACAGAAATATTTTAAATTGCATTAAAAAAACTTGAATAAAAGTACGAGCTCAGAGAAATACGTTACGCTGCCAGTTGTAACACTAAAAGCTACGTAAGGGATGTAATTAACGAAATCAAGCGAACATTTAAGTAAATATGGCCACCTATCGAGTTCAGTTCAGATCCGTCGATTACACAAGACAACATTTTAAAACTTTTTTCCGTAACATGAAGAATTTTCTCTATTCTTTACTAATTTGGGGGTGCTGATTTCGAGTTTGGCAATAGAATTTTGGTCGGACGTAAGTGTTTTGTGTTGTACGTCTTTTGCCTTTTTCGTAAATAAAACAAAATTGCCTGTTCATATTGTCTTGATTTTATGAATATTAACAAAATGATGAAAGCAAAAGCATGCATTACAGTACGAGCAATTGATAAATGACGAGTGTACACAGTCTATGAACGATTGGACATCTTGCGGAAAGTACTGCTACACAGGAGTGCGAAATGTTCCAGGATGCTTGTCGTAGTAGTCAGAAGCATACCATGACTACAATAGAAAAGGCTTGAACACAGGATTAGTAAATTGGTTATATATCTACTCGAGAATGTGCAAGATGTTTTCACGGGTACAAAACGAAATAAATATCATGTGCTAGTATGTAGGAATGGATCTTATGAGAGAATGACTTGAAAATTCTGAAGAAGAAGCTGCCCAGTGGTTGCATATATGGTGTAGCACCTAGGGGAATATTAGTACCAAACTCGTTTCCCAAACATGGTATTAGCTTTGTTGGTTAACAGCTATCAGCTCGTATACAAAACTGTTTCAACCAACAGAAAAAGATACATAGGTGTCGACGGTGGTGGGATTTGAATCCAAGACTCCACGCTCCGGAGTCGACTATATTCAGCACTCGGCCACACCGTCAGTACAGAAACCGCTACTCTTGCTTATATCTTTGATCTGCTGGCTGAGGGGTTAATGCATTGGATAGATGGCTGGAAGGTATTGGGTTTACATCTCACCTAGTTTTAGTTTTGTCACTCTTTTTCATTCATAAGTATATTACATTTCTTTCTTACTACTTATGAATAAATGCTACCTTTTGTATCTTTATACATTTTCATCATTTTATTGCGTCGTTTTCGTGTTCAGAAAATAAAAACTTTAATGAACAGATGGAATTTCTCCTAAAAAATATGTCTACATTTCCATTGAAATGGGCTACCATAAATTCCTTCGTTTTTCTATCGGAAAGTTTATAATGAATATCGGAAGGGAAATTTTGTACACTTGTGCACTTATTTTTCTACCATCACTCTTTCTAAATCTCTTGTGCAAGATTTCTTCATAATATGTCTTCATAACATCATGGTAACTTGATTTAGCATTAAACTTCTTCAATATATACCGAGAAAAGTGACAATTTAGTGTAGAATTCAGTTGTTTAGGGTATATTACACTTTCCAACTAACCATCTGGTTTCAATATCAGCTGCCACCAACGATTTTATTTTCTAGATCCACTGAAGCGTTTATGCCCACACTTTATAGTTAAAATATGATTTTCCACACATTTACACATTCAAAGTCCGTAGAAATTATCAAAATTGATTCATTGGAGGGGGCAGAATATATGTTCCGAGAAAATCGCGTAGTTCTTATTTGAATAAGTACCACAATACTGTAACACTTTCCCCTTAAGCAGATCGTGTTGCAAATCTTCGGCTAAGAATTATCAGGTTCTATCTAACATTAAAATCCTATGTAGTTAGAACCTTGAAATTCTCGGCCAACGAAATAGCTACTCCATCTAAAACATCAAAATTCAAAATTTAATAGCAGAATACTATTCTTGCATCACTTTCGGTTTTAGTGTAATTCTACGTTGTGACTTCGAGAGGAACATAATTATTCAAAGAATAAACTGTTCCTCTATTAAGATCTGTATAAAACGCACATGGAAAGTAAAAATGTTTGTAATTTTTAATTAAAAATCTCACAGAATTTCTAACTTTACTGAATTGTTGGTTTTTTTTATTTTATTTTAACAAAACGTGTAAATTCGGAAATGGTTAATATCTAAAACTACTGATCTTTGGCCAGAGTTTCACATCTAGAACTTCAGTAGCAACTTGTTATATTTTTTATTTTAACATTTTCCCGAATCCTTTGATATTCAACTACTACAGTTATTCTTTCCAATACGGTTAGAAATGCTTACTCTGAGAACCACGTGCAAGTCAATTGAGAGTTACGAATTATCATATTATTTGCAAATTAAGCTCAATAAATCCGAAAGAATAGTTCCATGAAAAGCAAACCCCTTCGGTGTTCCCGCAATCTCCAGGAATAGAAATGAATTTGACTGCTGGAAACTCGTAGAATGTTACTGAGAGAAACGGCAAGAGTGGATAAAAATAAATTACCGGGCACTCCCTTCAACAATGCAGAGGAATCTGCTCCATATGCAAATGGAATTCACCCTTGGATATACATGTATGGAGGGAACTTTTTCTCGTATTTGAAACCACAACCCAGTCAGAAGTGAAATTCCTTCTTTCAAATCATGGAATAATATTCTGCTGCTGCTCATACAACATTTGTAATTGATCACGACAATAATAAAGTAAAAGGAATTGTTATACCAGATAATACTTTTTTTTTCATTGCACAGGGAAAAGATTTCTACAATTTGATTATTAATATTTCACTGATAACTTTTCTATATACTTCACAATTCATATACTTCACACTTCACCTGTAGGCAATTCTAATCCTCAAGGTAAAAATCGATTTCTTAAAGGAAGTTCTTATCTATGCGCAGAGAAACAATTGTCTCTAAAATGAGATTCTGACTTCATTGAAAATGTGAGCATACCGGCTTTGAAATAAGATCAGTGATCTCATTTCCAAAACCAGGGTGAACTCATTTTTCAAGTAAATGGAAATACTGATATCCCATTTCAAAGATAATTATTTCTCCTTTATTCTCAGTTTTCAGAAACCGATTTTCAATGTGCACATTTGCCTTAAAGTCAAGATTTCATTCAAAAGTAATTGTACACGCTAATGATCGTCTCTTACAGGTTAATGTTAGTGAATTTGTTACTTCCTTAACGAAGTTAACATCTCATTGACAACTCACACAATAAATTCGATAGAGCGGAATATTTCATATTGTTAGAGCGGAAAGAGGAACCACTCTTTTAGAGCGAAATTTTCAATTGAAATAGTGGTTTTCAACGAAACGCTCACATGATCTTTCTAGATGGAATTCCGATACTTTAGGGATGTAATTTATTCCTCAAACTTGAAAGAGCAGTTTCTGAACTTTTTAGAGTGGTTCACAGTGGATCATGGCTACAAGTCAACTGCGAAGGTTATCGAAATACGAAGCCATACTGCAAAATTTATCGGTTTAAGTTAAAAATGACAACAGAAAGCCTGAAAACTTTTCTCAGTGGCAAACACATAACAGAAGACGTCAGGAGTAAGATCTGTACAAGAAATATGAGATGAAGAAAACTACGTATATCCAAGGTGTTCTCGTTGGACAACTGGCTGATGGAATAAGGCATTAGATAGCTGGCAGGAAGGTAGCCGGTTCAAATTCCAGCGAGGTTAAGTTTCTTTACTCTTTTTCATTCATAAGAATATTACTTTTATTTCTTAGTACTTATGAATAAATAAATGCTGCCGTTTGCTTCTTTTTACATTTTAAACATTTTACTGCTTCTTTTCTTATTCAAAAGATGAACATTTTACCTGAATAGATTGAAATTTATCTAAAAAATATTACGTTCCCATTAAAAAGAACTACCATAGATCCCCGCCTTTTTTCTTTTTGAGCGGAGGTTTGTCATTTTTGCTCCGATGAAAAGCCGTTCTAAAAAATTGGTCCCTCTTCCCGCTCTCGAGAAATGCAATATTGCACTCAAATCGAGCGGCATTCTGTTCTCTGAATTTAGTTTGTATTTACTTGAGAAATAACAGAAATAGAAACACATCGTACAACCTTCTTGCTGGCATGAATTCAATTT
Source organism: Lepisma saccharinum (assembly GCA_022664845.1). Classification (NCBI taxonomy): domain Eukaryota; kingdom Metazoa; phylum Arthropoda; class Insecta; order Zygentoma; family Lepismatidae; genus Lepisma; species Lepisma saccharinum. The sequence goes on along the minus strand of JAGDQP010074385.1, from coordinate 5,483 downwards.
GAGAGCTTTCTGTTGTGTCTTATAAGAAATATGCTACATGTCTGAGGGATAACATTTCTAGGGGATTGCATTTCGAGAAAGAAATGGGGAAGATAGCGGTCAGTGCTTTAATTGAGGTACCACGTCAGCATTCGTCGTGGTAAAATTTATAAAATCACACTGGATAACCGGCAGCAGAGCTTAAACATTGCCTTCCGATTAGTTCAGAAATTTTTGGTTCTATGTATATGAAACATGGTCCATCTTGATCAAGAATCTTCACAAACTGGTTCGTCAAGACTACCTTTATATGCAATGGCAGCAAGATGATTTTGTCTCGTTCAACTAAGGGTTAACGAATATTTTTTTTCCTCCAACAACCATGTTTCCTCTCATATATATGCTATTCTCTCCCATTGCTCTCGCTTGACTCTGCTATCCCAAAGGCACAAGAAGCAGGGAAGTTTATTGTAGCCACTTTGTTGTCCAAGAAGGAAGTTAACCATTTTTAGATCCACACAAATTACCCAAAGATGTTCATGATACCTCTTCAGCACCAAAGCTATAGTATTATATTATTCTTTCATTTTGGTTGAGTGAGCAATTGGTATTGAGCCATATTTGTTGCCATTGTGCAAAAGGACACATTTCAAACTCAGTTTAGAGCTGTAAATAAACAAGCCCCAATCACCTGGAAGATGTTCGAGAAGATCCATTTTTATCAGAAGTCCTCTAAAATCGTGACGGAAAACAAGATTGTCTTCCTGAGAGAAGAAGAGCAGCAAACTGTTTTCCCTTGTGCAGTAGAATGTAATGTTTAGTCCACGAATGAGTACATTTTTATCATTCAACCTACAACCAAGTAATTCAGAAGCTTCTTTTGAAATACAAAGATCTAGGGTGAGATCATTTAACTCATTTAGATTTAAACGTTCGGGAATTTATGACATTCCCGCATAATCACTGCCACTACCTTGATTTGTTTCTCAAGAGCCATCAGAGAGATTAAGTTCGTCCTCAGAAAGCTCTGGTAGCTGGTAAAACTTTGGAATTGTACGTTCTTCATCTGAGTGATGAAGAGGGAGTCTTGCAGAGGGTAAATCAGGACACTTCCAATTTCTGCGATTATTCTGACTGATGCCAGTGATTTTCACGATACAGAACTAACAGTTGTCAAGGTGGTTTCTCGGTTCCCTCCAAACCATTGGCACACTGGATTTGAATTTCAGACTACTCCTTTTTCCATTAGTCCACTCTCGTAAGTGTTCGTACAAGGTTTACAAACAACGTGCGGAGCCAACGTTTTCTCTTGGACACCAAGCCGAATCCCAAATTATGTAAGATGGGCCTTTCTTACAAAGTCAGAAATATATATTGTTTTCTTTTAGGATTTACTCTCCACATATGTAACAAAATACCTCAGGATGATTTACACACTTTCTTCGACTGGAAGCAATTTTCAAGATTCTCAGAGTGATTCTCAGAGATTCTCAGACTCGGTAAACGGGAGACAAGACGGAGTTATAATTTATAAGCCTCGGCTGCGGGTGCAGCGCAAGATGGTATACGTCCTCTAGTTGCAGTGCCACGAACTACGACCTATTGCAAGCCCATCGATAAGAATATGGTGACTGATTACTGAGCATTGGGACAATATTGACTCAAATCGAATGTTATATGGGGCTAACCTGAAGGTCAGGATGTCGAAACATCTGTATACAGATTACATATTTATGCATTAGTGGCGCTGTATCTCAAAAGATATAGCTGATAGGAAAAAAACTGTTTCTATAATTGGAATTAGCACACCAAATACAGTCACAATCAGTTACAATATTCCAGGCACAAAGAAAATGTTGGGCTGTGTATCTTCGTTGAAGTTGATTTGTCTCAGTATTATTTCTCGTAACTTTCACAAATTGAGTAGTCTTACCTCTGTTGGTGAAGGTTGTCTTCACAATACTTGGTATCACAATACTTGGTCTTCACAATATACAGAGAGAGACACACACCCCCAAGCGATCCGCCGAAGTTCCTCCCTGCTGAAACTTACTTCTTCGGCCAAAGGACGGCCTCCAAGACTAGAAAAGAACTTCAGTAAATAATAATAAACATCTCACCCATGAAAGCTAGAAAAATATGAAATGCACTCTACAATTAACTGAGAAATAACACAATATGACTTTAAATTGCGTTTATAAAGACAAAAATTATCTTTTAAATTTCGAAATGGAGACCATCATTCAATACTGGCGAAAGATACCTTAATTGGGCAACTAGTCTTCATTGTTCTCTGTGGCGTAAAGTTAGACTTTCAGAATAGAATCTCTGATCATCGGTTCAAGTCTACTCATATTTCCATTAACTTTTTTGGCACTTTCATTTTGAATATAACAGGTGCAAACTGTCACATAAGTAATTTAAATTGGATAAAATGATAAAAACTTGGATAAAATGACAAGCGGAAAAAAAATGAAACTTAGGCCTATCAATTTTAACACTAGAAACTACGTAAGTGATCAAAGAAATCCAGCAAACAAGTAAGTTAATATGGTCAGCCGTCGAGTTCAATCCACATCCGCCGATGAGGCAAGTAAGCATAAGATGAGAAACTTCTGCCGTTATTGCAGCTATTCATTATTTACTACTTTATTATTATTATTATTATTATTATTATTATTATTATTATTACCCCCGCATGAATGTCAGTAAATAAGGAAAGATATACAGTTTGTCCTGTCTGTCTATTTGTGTCCGCTCTAGGTCTCAGCAGCTACAAGTCCGACAGAGACAAGCTATACACCATTGGATTTATAATAGTCTGAAAGCGTGGGAAAAAAAATATGGCTGAATCTAAAACTAATGTTTGTTTCATTTCCTTAGTTTTCTCCATTGCGCCTACGTATTTTCATTTCGGCCTGAGCCGTAGATGCCTAAAGGCCTTAAAATAAATTCAAATTCAGCGTAGTTTCACATGAACTGATTGTCCCTCACTCTAGGTATTACTAACTACAAGTCACACAAAGATGGGCCATACGCCATAGGATTCCTCATGGTATGAAACGGTGATTAAAACTATGGCTTTAAAACTGGAAGGTCCTTTTTAATCGCTTAGAATTCTCCATTTGTCTCCCCCCCCCCCCTCCCCGCAAAGATATCTGTAAGTACAAGTCAAACTAAGATTAGCCATACACATTGGATTCCTCACGGTGGTGAAAACTACGACTTGGACTCTTTTTGGTTAGTTATGTAAAGAACATTTGATTTTATACAAAGGAGCTTTGGTTTGTCTAAAATAAAACAATAGCTTTGCTTATGATTATTATTGTCTTAATGCTATATTTGTCAATGTAATTCACTCTCTTCTGTTCGTAGGAGAAAGAATAGCAAGCTGGAATTCCTGACCACAGTCTACCTTCAAACTAAGCGAGTTGGTCGCGCGACCAACTCACGCACAAAATCGCAATCCGTGCTTTCTTATGGATCACCGCACTTTAGGTGACTTGGTTGCAGCGACTAGCATTGGTCGCAGAGAGAATTGCAATATCCGCCATACCGAAGGCGACATGAGGGAGAAGCCAAAGTCGTTTTCCATGTATTTTTATGGATCACCGCCTCTAGGCGATTTGGTCGCTCGATTTTGAATAAGGTTGACAGATTCCCCACCTCTTTGTGTACGACATATGAGGAACTGAGTAAAGAAGAAAGAAGTCAGTGTATTTGCATTTCCCATAAAGTTTCATTAATACCGAGTGGCAAACATTTTAACTTCTGTTCATTACATGTTTTATGTGATCACGACAGAGCTGAGTAGAATATGTCACTCCGAGTAGCAAAGTCCGTTTCTCTCTCTCTCTCTCTCTCTCTCTAAAGTGCCAAAATTCATGGTGTACATGGATAGCTATTAACGTGTGGGACCATCGAGCACGGCGAAGTGCAGCAACTCAAAGTATCAGAGACACGACAAGTCACTGGTAGTCTGCTAGAGGTACTGTAGCTCACGAAACGAGACGAGATAGAGAAAAATCTATGGAAAACGAGACGAGACAACACTTCTAATATACAATAGACATATTTTCGAGACGAGTCAGCATTAATTTCGTCTCGTGGACAACACTACCTGGAGGGATATGCAGCCATGCATTCTCGATAGTCGTCTAAAATTCAGTGGTTGTTCCAAGTGGAGGATCCTGGGCACAAATAACCCGTTCAATGATGTCCCCCACGTGCTCGAAAGGGTTCATGTCCGGCGATCTAGGGGTCAAATCATGCGTTGAAAGTTGCCAGAAGGTTCCTCAAATCAGTGCCGAACCATTCCGGCCCGGTGACATGGCGCATTGTCATCCTGGAGAATCCCATTGTCGGCAGGGTGCACGAAGTTCAGAAAGGTCTTAAGATGATCATCAAGCACCTGAACATAGTGCTGACCAGTCAATGTCCGGTTCAAGCGGACCAGAGGACCCAAATCAAGCCAGGTAAACACGCCCCACACAATGACGGAGCCACCACCAGCTTACACAGTGCCTTGTTAACAACTTGGGCCATGGAGTCTGCACCACACCCGAACCCTACCATCAGCGGACACTGTCGGATTTAACCATGTGTTTCTGCTGCCATTTTGAGTCTGCTGCCGACCATTCCTCCTGCTATTTTCCGGGATGAACCAAGCCTCTGGTCATTGTCTTTCTTTTCCCTTTCCCAGGAACAATAAACACCAGGAATGGGAGTTTGTCCACTGTTTCAAAACAATTGAAAGTTCAGGGGATAACATGATAAACATTGAAAATAGATATTACGGATCCATGCAATAAAACTAAGGACATATACACATGCACGGAAAAGAGAAAGATATAAGATTATGACGTATGTTGCAGATGTATTTCAAGTACAACGAAATAATGAACTTCTAATTTTTGAAAGTTATTTTCTTTTAATTCTAAATAGACGATGTGATTTTAATGAAAGACGATTATCAAGAACAGCTAATCAGTTTAATTGTTCTTTAGCAGTACATAATTGTCAGTACCACTTGCAATTGGATTAAATTTTACTAGATATTATTTTTCACATATATGATGAATTGCAGATATTTTCCCCCTGAAAACAAGTTCAAAAGTAGTACTCACATGAGATTAATTGCATAGAAGAAAATTGTTTCTACTCTAGCATCTTTTGTTTTATGTAATTTGTATGCACGCACTGAAAAGATTTGGAGTATGTTTGGATAAACCTTAAATTAATCCAGGAAAGTGTGTTTTTCAGGTGTATGTTTTTCCACCTAAAATCGAAAAAATAATGCTTTGTTTTTGATATTTTTATAACGACCTGACAAAATAAAACAACAGAAGCATTGCTTGAAACACAGCATGGAAGTTGCGAGTAAGTTACAGCTACGAAACTATAAATTTTTGTCAAAAACTTTCTAAATATTATCATGATTGAAATCGGTCGATGTACTGCAAGTATTTGCTTTAGTGATTGGAAACACCAATGGTAATCGGTAT
>JAGDQP010074384.1:0-10278 GCA_022664845.1 Lepisma saccharinum | reverse complement strand
TTTTTATAATTGCTAGTCAATGACGCACTGACTAGCACTTGTCAAAGGGATACACCCTTTATTTCGGGAAGAGGATTTAGGTAAAGGGAGGTATACTCAAAAAGTAAGTTGGTTTTATTATCCTTTATTTCAAAAGTGACATTATAAGCTTTAGCTTACAATCATATTGGTTGAGGTTGTGGTACAATCAATGATGATGGGATGGAATAGATATGAGTATGTAGTGCACTACCACGCCACAAACAGATGTTTGATGTTCTTCTTGGCCAGGGACTGCTTTGGACCAAATGGAAGACGGATGAGGCCCTGTTAGTACATTGATGGATACAGTGCTGGTAATGGACGTGAGTGAGGGTGAGATGAATGACATCGTATCTGAGAGGTCCAATGAGAGCTATACTGCGGTTTCAAGTGGATGAGTGTGTACAAGAACGTATGGGTCGGAGGAAGTTGCTAGTAGATTGGCGTTGAGAACTGTACGAGCTGCGAATTGGAGGTGATTGAGGACTTCATGACGTTGAAAGGGGTACAGGTTTTGTAGTGCAACGGTGATGAATGTAAGGAATTGGGATATGGTAATAGGTTGCGACATTGATGTGATCGGTGGAGTCTAAGGTGATGGTTCAGGAATACGTATCGGTACTACAAGTCCAGGATTTGCAGGATTGGGTTCAGAGCGGATTTTGCATTTGTAACTGAAGATAGGGTGTTTGGATCCATAGGTGAGGTGTTACATTTAGGTGGAAGTTGTAGGTTATTACAGTATTTAGTAGGATGCGGCCCGGTACAGTATGCACATTTGGGTGTGTTTGGAGAGGCTGAGGTCAGGTGAGAATTGTATTCTTGGCATCGTTCGCATCGAACAGGTAATGGAGGAGGTGAATGAGATGGTTCTACTCTGCATCGTTTTCTGTATATGAGTGCTCCATTTGAAAGAAGGTCATTGATCGTGTCTTGGTGGTTCGATAATACTTGTATCATGTCAGTAGAAGTGACTGTTATTGATTTGATGCGTAGACATTTTGTGTCCCTCTAGTTTAAATTCTTGTTCTACTTTCTCGTCTGTGTAACTTGGTTCAACACCACGAATTACTACAGAAAACATGGGGTGATATCTTTGGTGGTGGTGAATGTTCTATAGGTTTTCTTTCCATGCATGTAAGTTGTGCAGATTTGCCAAAGATTTGAAAACTATGTTTGTTTCATATCGTGGTTGTCAAGTTTGAGTCTGAAGATTGAACAATTATGCCATTTCTAGTTGGGATTATTCGAGAGATCTTGTCACAAGACATATTTTAGAAATTGAGCCAGAAGCATTTTAGGCGTTTGAAACTTTTGATCGAAATCAGTTAGTAGAAAGGAATAAGTTGTTTGATGACTGTCTGGTGTATCCTGGTGGTCGCTGAGGTCCATGGTTTCAGATTCTGTGTCACTAACTGTGAGATTTCTTTGATGGAGTTGACACTGGTGAGGTTCGTCCTGATCTATTAGATCATGTATGTTGTTCAGTCTGACGTTTTTGTCTAGGTATAGCGCCTTGTGATGATGTTGCGGAGGATCTTTGTATGGTACAGTTGGTGGTAGAGAATGACGTCCTGAATGATGAATTTTGTCAGCCATGTCGGTGGGTGATGTAGGAAGCAGGCCAAAGCCCGCGGTGAATATTAATTTGAAGACAAAAATGATCAGTATTTGTGCAATGACTGCAAAGCAAAAAAGATAGCTCGAATCAATTCCACCCTCGGACACTGATAAATGCTGTCAATCATACTACGGTCGTATTTGTGGTATCCTCTCCAATGCGTTTGCTACACTGGGTCCTCATTAGAACAGTAACTTTTTACAGTTAAGCCAGATTGAATCTGACCTAGTGTACCCAGTCGCTGGTATACTACATTACTGGTTCCATAAACATCAGTGTATGACCATGTTTGTAGGTTAATTTCCGAAACATACATACAAGTTCTTGGATCTTGACATTAATAAAGCTATTCTCACTTTATTTCTAGTCTTTTCACTCATTTCTTCTTCAAAAAAAGCTGTTTTTGTAAGAATGCACACAATTGAAATGAACAGCAGTAGTAAGTGCAATCTAGTGGACAAGAGTACAATCACGTTTGTATTACAGATAAAATCTTCCGAAAAAATCTCAGTTTTTCTTCATTTTCTCAATATAGCATATGGATGTTATACAATGGTTCATTTGCTTTTATCCACTGTCTTTGTGGTATCTTATTACATTCTCCTGATAGTATTTCTACGTCTTTTTTTCCCTACAGCCCTAACATTATCTTCCGTAGGTTGTTGCTCAGACTATACTCGAGCAACTGTCTGTACTCCAACAACTTTGGTGTTTGGCATGCATATTTTTTTGTGTACATGTGGTTGACATCTCCTTCAGTGCAGTCTGACATGATACATCGATCTTATTTACTTTGCCTATTTCCCAATGCATAGGGGAATTCAGTTTAATATGATCAGTCCGAAAATATGAGCAGCATAAAGCTTGGTGCAATATTATCTTCCACGTGCAATGCACAAGAGCCAAACAACGAAGTTTGTAGCCTTGTTTGGAGTTTCATGGTTGACGAGAGTGGAGCCCAAGCTGTTGTTGTGTAATAAAGGGGAAGTTGAAAGGTACCTAGAATTAATATATATATCTAACAAAAAAATCTAACACGTCATACAGGACACGTAAGTGTGGCCCGCCACTGTACACCACGTGTTGCGGTTGCCAATCGTGTTTTGTTTTCAATGTGTCATGTGGACCTTCCTCTTCCGTCAGCAGTACCCAGTTCACCTGTGAGTGTCGTGGTGTGCAAGTGGTGCGGTAAAATGGGCGACCTGACAGACTTCCAAAGAGGCATGATCGTTGGTGCCCGTCTGGTTGGAGCTTCAGTGACAACAGTGGCGACCATTGTAGGGGTATCGACAGGCACTGTGTCCAATGTCACGAGGGCATACACAATGCATGGGCAAACAACGTCTGCAAAGCACAACAGCGGTCGAAAGACAATCCTGTCCGATAGGGACAGGAGGGCATTAAAACGGATTGTAGCAGCTAAAAAGCAGACCACTGCAATGAAAATTATGTCTGAACTCAATTCCGACCTACAGAACCCGGTTTCATCAAAAACAGTGCGACGGGAACTTCATAAAATGAAAATTCATGGCAGGGCTGCGATCGCCATACCTCTGGTCACAGCAGTAAATGCGAAGCGGTGGACACCACAAGGAGTGGACACTTGATCAGTGGAAACACGTAATGTATTCCGATGAATCGACCTACACCTTGTTTCCAACAACCGGTCGTGTTTACGTATGGAGAACACCGTTGCAGGCCTATGATCCAGACTGTCTGCGCCCAACTGTAAAGCATGGGGGTGGTTCTGTTACAGTATGGGCAGTGATATTGTGGTTTTCTGCAGGTCCCATCATAGCCCTGCATGGAATGATGAATGCTAAGGCGTATGAGGCCATTTTGGGGGACCAGGTTCTACCCATGGCCCACACATTGTTCCCGGATGGTGATGGCATCTACCAAGATGATTTGGCACCCTGTCACGCTGCAAAAACGGTGCAATCATGGTTTGAGGAGCATGACCAGGAGCTATCACATCTCCCCTGGGTCCCACAATCACCAGATCTGAACATCATTGAGCCATTGTAGTCTGTGTTAGAAAGGCGTGTTCGGTCTCATTACCCTCCACCATCATCCCTTAAGGAACTGGAGCATGTTTTGGAGGAAGAATGGTACAACATTCCACACACCAAGATTCAGGAGCTGTATACGTCCATTCCACGTCGGATCCAAGCTATTTTGGACGCAAAAGGAGGCCCCACACCATACCATACCATACCATACCATACCATACCATACCATACCATACCATACTAGGTATGATTTTCACACTTTTTCAAACGTTTTAGATTTTCTGTCCAACCCCTGTATATATATATATATATATATATATATAATAAATCACAGCCATATTCAATCCACTAGTGGACGAGGCCTTTCCCCGAAGGGAGGAGTTGGTCTACTGCTCCCACGCTGACCAAACGGGTTGGGAGAGGAGAGCCGAAGCTCTCACTATGATCGCCACTGTATTTTATTCACACCAGCTCCCCAATTGTCCTCACGATGCTGGGTCAACACCGAAATTTTTGAGCCCCACCGGGAATCGAACCCGGGACCGCTCGCACTGAAGTCGAGCGCGCTACCGACTAGGCTACGCAGGAGCTCATATATATGCTATAGAGAGAGAGAGAGAGCTATAGTTAAATCAGGGTAATGGAAAATAAGCTACAACAAGGTAACTATTCGTTATATAAAATATATCAGTTCCCTCTAGGAACACAACGCCACCAGTCGTTTGTTATAAACAGAATTGCAAACTACAATGGATTAAAAAACAATAGCAGTCGGAAAAATAAGAGCATTTAAATTCAGTTTAATATGAGCATATACACATTTACTGTAAATAATGAGAGAAATGAACGTGATGAGCTTTTGCAGATATTAACTAAAGCAGAAAATCTGTAATGGCATAATAATTTGTGGATGACATTTAGCACCTCCCCCAAATTAATCAAAGACTAATCTAAAGTAAGTCTACATACAGCAGATGGACCTCAGGAAACTCTATCACCAAGGAGTACCAAGCAAGTTTCTCCTACACCGTGGAAAATTGTCAGATCAATTTTTCCTCTCCCTGCTATTCAACGCCCAAACATCCAGAAAGGAAGGGTTAAAGGAACCAAGGCAATTGATAACACAGCTTTAGTCGACAAATTCAAGAGCAAGCAAGACTCCTTGTAAAGATCACTAAATCTTCTATAACTCATCAATTCTACTGAAGAAGAAGCAAGTAATGCCACGGCAAACAAGAAAAAAGGCGCATCCACAAAATCTTCAAAGAGTGATAGTATTTGTCTTATTTGTAAGGACTAGTGAAGACACCAAAGAAGAACAATGGATCAGGTGTGATCTTTGCCATGACTGGTACCATGTCGTATATATTAATATTCAGTACCCTGACCTCTTTGTTTGCGACTATTGTCCCACCTAAGTTCACTTTAAGATGTAGTGTTTCTGTTCTTTTGGTATCTTTTTGTTTAATCTAATTCAGATTTGAATTTTTTTTAAGACCTGCGATGAAAAAAGTCTAAGCCACAATTTCGGTTTTGTCAAAATATGGACAATTAGACTTTTCTCCTTTGTGGGGAAGAAAAGTCTAATAGTCCGATTTTTAACAAAACTGAAACTGTGTCTTAGACTTTTATTTTCGTCGCAGGTCTTGATTTTCACATTCATAGTACTAATGTTCGAATGTGTGTTTCACAAGCATGAGTGGCTCCTTTTTGCTTATTATTGTCATCTTTAATTTATTACTTTTTATTTTGTATATTCTACTGTTATTTGTTTCTTTTTTTCAATTGTATTGGTTGTGCAGATATTGACACAGAATGATGCTCATATATGCCCGATGCAGTGCTCATATTACCTTTGTATCATGGGAAATATGCTCTGCACACTTACCTTACTTTCCTCTCCATTACTCAGAAACCAGAGGATGTACAACTCTGTACCTTCTAGCTTTCTTCAAGGAAGAATCTGTCTTACTTTCAGTCGTATTTTGAAATTTTTGTAATAAACCGTTTTTGAGATACAATGGAATTTTCATTAACTATGATTATATTCACCTGACTTCCCCTATTTGTTAATTGACATCCTTTTCTTCAAGTGCCCCTGCTTTGGTACGACTGTTCTGATTTTGGTGTAGAATTTTACCCGTCTGATGTCTCCCTACGCTATTAACATACAATGTCGGATTTGAATCATGCATGTGTGCCTCCTTGGACATGACTTGTTGCACTGGCTGGTTTACTATTGTTGTCCCAGGATCAATGCTAATACTTGTCTTACCTCGTGTTTTAGTTTTATAACAGCATCTAGGAAAGTGATTCTCTATAAGACATAGGTAACGTTGCACATTGAATACTGGGCATTTATATCTTAAATGACATTGCTTTCCGCAACGCGTACAACCTTTGAAAGCACTTGGAATACGTCCTGTTTCACGTCCGGTATTGCGACCCCTACTGTTCACCCTAACTCCTTGCATTTCTGGAAACTGGTGTTTGTTCACCAACAAATTGTGTTGTGATACCGGTACCATTTGAACGGTTTGTAAACTTACCACAAGAATAAGGGATTGATTTAAGGTTAAGTTCGTATTCCATGACAATACTGATTGATGGCCAACGTTGTTTAAGCCTAAAGTAAATTGGTCCAATATTGCTTGTGAAAATCTGTCCCAAAATTAACACGTCTGTCGCCGCAGTAAGATCCCTAAATTTGGAAACGGAAATTGTAAAGATAACCGAACCTGACCTTACCTAACCTCCGCTAACGCATGGTCACTGATCTAAGATAATCTACAAAAAATGCGAGCACGTGTGTTACGTAAGAACGCTGCGAGATGATGCGCGTGGGATCTTTACTGTGGCGACTGAAGTGTCAAAATTACATGAACATGACATATTAGTAGAGCCATGTAATCGATGACAGACTGATTTGGTTCTTGCTTCAGCCAGTAAAATTTTTGTATAACTTGAAGTAACTTCTGTTTGTCAACATCGTTACGCAGCTTTGCATTTATCTGTAAACATTTATTTCGAAGGTAATGGCGGTATGACATTAACAGATGAAATAAAAATAAAAATTTCTGTTGTGTTGACATCTTACTTCTTGTTGTGTGCATTGTCAAAACTCTCCACAGAACAAATTCAAGTTAGCTCTCGTTGGGGGTTCGTATCTTACATCTGTCGTCGCCACTGTAAGTCTAATGAAAACTTACCTAAATTTAAATACTTGACACAAAGATATGAAATTGAATCTTTGCCATTTATTAAGATTCGATCACATCTTTTTACATCACTCAATGCACTCTTTACCAACAAAGTCAGCAGGTCGTAACTAAGACAACGACTTGAACCTTTAACTCATTCCAAGAGATATTCTGTGCAGTAAGCATATTAATTAATGTAACAGGGTCATTCCATGTCAAAACGACCAAAGGGGGATGCTAGTACTTGTTTGGATTTTGATGAAACTTGGCAGTGTGATTGGGCCTAATGAAACACAGAGATTCCCCAAGGATTGAAATTTTAAATTGCATAGTTTCGGCTTTACAGGGAGTCAAAATTGAAGGGTTAGCAGCAGGGCCGGATTTATACGTCTAGGCGCCCTAGCCGAAGACTTCCAGCGCCCCCACCCCTCCACCCTCACCACTTCCGTCCTTTTCCCCTTTCTACCCCTCACATAATGTCAAATGACTTTCCTCCGTCTTCTAGCCATTAATAACAATAACGAGAAAATAATTATTTAACTCTGGTAATGTGGTTATTTATAAAATACGTTTCAATAATATTATAATAATAAAATAATTTTATTAAATACAATGAGCAATTTTAATTAAATTACTACGTTATTGTAGTTAACGAAATTATTACATTTCGTTCACGGTTTTCATGCAACTTTAAGAAGAATCCTAGCTTCAGCCATTTTTGGATTCTACTTTTTCTAACATCACAAATGGCACATTGGAGTTTCGTGATATATTTTAAATTTTAACAATTGTAAACTCTAAAATTTCCTAAATACCTTTATAAAGTTCTTAAGAAGAAAAAAATCTTAAAAATCTAAAAATTAACAATTCCAATCACAATACAAAACACTAAAATTTCCTAAATATATTTATAAATTTACAAAAAAAAATCTAAAAATTAACAATTACAATACAAAACACTAAAGATTTTTAAATACATTTATAAAGTTTAAAAAGATCTAAAAATTACAATTACATTAAAAAGCACACAAGACATTTATATCATATAAGGATATATAAAAACACATTAAAGTAAATTAAAGAATGGTAAAGTCATCATATTTTCTCCACGCTATTTAGCATATCAATATATGCTCCCTCTTTGCTACTTCTCTTTATGTAGGAAAAAAGAAACTTAGATTTACAAAATTGAACCCTGCTATGTACCGGTATCTGTTAGTCAGTATATCGGTCCACCCGCCAATACGTCGCTCCTAAGAACTAGCAAGTTCAAAGTTAAAAGAAATCTCTAGAAATGGACAAAAGTGACATTACAAACTAATTAGCTACGTTGAATACGTGGGCAGCTCTTTGAATTTTAAACACCATCTCCGGGAATATTCATCTCATGAAAATATAAAGTCAAGTTAGGGGTATTTCTTCTGCCATAAAAGACATAAGATATTTTTAAAATTTGTAAGATCTTTAAATCCATCTTTAGATCAGACCAGGATAGGGTATGGGAGGGTAACGGCAGGTATCTTAGTTAAGGTACCATTCTGACGTTTGTCTGGTGAAACTAAAGGAAACTAAAGGGAAATGCCAGTCAGGACGATTGGCAGCAGGATTCAAACGAACGATCCATTGCGGACCCGAAAAGACACTTTAGTTTTCCTCATATACAAAAATTAGCGTAAATTACGCCTTCATGCATATTTAACACAAAGTATCTCTTGCCCATTAGCAGAGGTATAAATGACAGCGACGCTCTATATGTGACATAGACTAAAAATAGTTTTTAAAGACATAATTTTCTTAAAAAATTTCTACTAAAAAGTAAAAAATAATTTTGTCTATGCATGACTAAAAAGAAAAGCATGGGCCGCTCTTTCATATACAGCCAGTTTATAAATTCTTCAATTATTGCGCCCCATGCTTTTCATTTTAAAAGTCATGCCTAGTCAAAGTTATTTTTTACTTTTTAGTACGAATTGTTCAAGAAAAGTATGTCTTTAAAAAGTGTTTCTATTATTTTTTTTACCCAAATCCTAAAGTGTTCTGCAACTAGTCAAACGCCAAATCGTTGCTGGTTAGTGTTTACGCGTAATATTAAAAAAAATTAAATATGCTTTTAAATTATATAAATATATATAAATATATGAAAGTAACAATGGAATATTGTGTCGTCACCGGACTTACGTCACTATGCAAAATTTCATCATTGTATGAGATCGGGAAGTGAGTTAAATTAACATTGGAAGAATTGAGAACACCAGGAACCATTGTGAACTAAAGAAAAGAGTGTAATAATGATTGATTGTTGGTGTAATACAAAGACAAAAATAGAAATAAATAATGTTCCTAATATAAGCTAATCTTTGTTGTATAATTTCTAATGTAAATTAATTTAACTTTAAATTACCTGAAGTCAGTTATTTACGATGGTGTCAGGCGGTTCAAAGGTGACAATGTATGGCGCTCTCTCTTAATGTTTTTTTCTCTAAATATTGTTTTCGTCTCGTGTTTTAAATAGCAAATTCTAATTTTTCCTTGTAAAGTGCGCCCCTGAGAAAGTTGCGCCTTTAGGCCCTGGCCTAGTGGGCCTATGCATAAACCCGGCCCTGGTTAGCAGCCATCTTGGATGATTTTGCTACTCTACCTCAAGACCGAAAATAATTAATATCTCCGTAAATATTAGAGGTACGAGGTTGAATCAAGTATCAAATTGAAGCTGTTGTAATGGCCTTTCTAAATATGTAACTAGTTTTAGCCTCATTTGCAAATAATTGTGCAAACAATTCAAAACGATGCAAACGTTTTTGATAACTTTGATACCCCAATTCCTAATTTGGGGTAGTAGTCAGCAAAATGAGATTTGATATACAGTATTACTTGATAACGTTGCTGCTTATAATAAGAAAAATAGTATTGTGTATTTGTTTCTAAACACTTGTCAAAAACGCAATTGTAATTGGGGTCAGTCCACCAGAAATCGTCCAGCTTGGCTGCTTGAGCCCATTCGACAAGTAGCGCAAAACGTGTATTACTTAATTTGTATCTCAACCAATTAATTAATTGCGGCAACTTTTGTATTGCAGTGCATGCCACAATTTGTGTTTGCAGACGTTTACGGAAAATGTAAGATCTCCGGACTCGTTTATTATAGGACATTATTAGTTTTTTCTGTAAAGTCTGCTTGATAATTTTAGTCGTGTGTACGAAAAGCCTAAAACGTAATCAAACTGGTCAAAATGGTATCCAAATATGCTTGTCAAAATAGAAACAATTCCAGTTTTTAGGGTGTTTTTTTTTCGCACGAAAGGGTTTGAATGCCCAAGTTGATTTTTTGTACACTATTACATATCAAAATATATTGAACATATACAAATATGAAGGCCGATATATACCTCCTTAATTTTATATGCATTTTTGAAACCCAAAAATT
>JAGDQP010074383.1:0-10279 GCA_022664845.1 Lepisma saccharinum | reverse complement strand
CTTCAATTAAGCCAAAGCCAATTGTTGTAACTGCGATTATCAGACTATAATTTCTAGCACATTATTTCGAATGTTTACTTTCATTATTATTAGTTTGATTGAAAATTGAAAATTACTTTGATTCTTTCTGCGTGGAATTTGGTGTACTTCGAAGTTTCAATATTAGGTGGTATCGTAAAAGGGCATATATTTTACATTCCGCTCCTTCAGAGGCAAACATTTCCGTGTTTTCCAGAAGACATTTAGGAATGAATATATATGAAGACCATATCACGTATTTGCAAGCACTTTATCGGAATATACAAACGAATTCATGACTTGAAACAATATTGAAGAAAATAGTTTTGAGAGAAACAAAAGCTGTTTCCAATCAGTGTTTGAGTAAGGACAACATTAGGGAACTATTACAGTCACAATAGATAACATGTTCCATTTCTGGTTGGAATGTCTGGAAACCTGGTCTAACAATGTTAACTTATTTAATTTGAATTTAAATACTACCTTTTAGTAACGTTAATTTATATTTACAATAAATACCTCTATGCATATGCATTCGGAAGATTCTGGATTCTAATCTATACGTCGGCCATCCTAATAAATATTTCTTGTTGCACCTGGCTGATACGAGAAGAGGTACCGAGGTTGTACGGCGTAGTGTTGTAGAAAGGAACTCATGAAACCTTCCGTGAATGAGCCGGACCCCCTATCAGTTGCAGTTAACCAAACATTGACACCACTACCAAAAAGATTCCGACAAGAAATTTTCTCTGGCGTTTCCTCTTTCTCGAAGCAGATGACAGAAGCAAAAGGTGGTCATATCTTTTTACTAAGAGAAAAAGGAAGGAAGAATAAAAGGGGAAAGAAGTAAAGAATAGTAAAGAGAAGAGAGACAACGTTAGGGTCGAAACCCCAGAGTTTCATTCCACATGTCTGTGGTTTTGAAGAAAACATATGGTGACCTAAGGCTTTCTTATTTTGGACAAATTAATATCAATCCGCTCGGCTCGAGTCAAGTCGCCACTCGAGCTCGACTCATTGTAATCAAGTCGCAGCGTGGGTCTCTTTGAGCAGCAACTCGGCTCCAGTCGACCCAATTCCGAACGCCAAGTCGACTTGACTCTAGCAGATACTGAACGCCGAATCGACTCGACTCGAGCAGTTAGTGAGCGACGACTCAACTCGAACACATAGTGAGCGTCGACTCGACTCGAACACATAGTGAGCGTCGACTCGACTCGAGCACATAGTGAGCACCGACTCGACTCGAGCAGTTTTGAGTACCGACTCGACACGACTCGAGCACATAGTGAGCACCGAATCTACTAGAGCAGTTTTTAGTACCGACTCGACTCGAGCACATAGTGAGCGCCGACTCGACTCGAGCAGTTTTGAGTACCGACTCGACTCGAGCAGCTACTGAGCACCGACTCGACTCGAGCACATAGTGAGTGCCGACTCGACTCGAGCACATAGCGAGCGAAAACTTGACTCGACTCGAGCACATATTGAGCGCCGACTCGACTCGAGCAGTTGTGACCACTGACTCGACTCGACTCGACTCAAGTCTGACCGAGTCGCGACTCGAGTCGAGCGAGTCGTTGACACATGGTGTGACTAACGGAAGTAAGCAAACCTTAGTCAGAAGTTTTGTTCTATTTACCCAACCTGGGTCTTGCCGATTATGAAGTGAACGCACTATTGCTGAGTTGCCACGCTCGGTCAAGTTTTGTCTTATTATAATTGAAGCGTTTAGAGGATAAAGGTGTCATGTTACATTTTTCGAAAAAAAAAAAAGAGTTCTGTTGGTTAATGAAAGTGTTGTGTTATTCTTGCTCTGCAACACCCCATTTAAGTTATTCCTCGTCTGAATAAAGAGATTCAGAAACGATGAAGGAATATGTTACACAGACAAACGAGTTTGTTTGTAAAAGAAGGTGGATGATAAAATATAACATGACAACTTTATCCTCTAACCCCTTCAATTATTAATTAATGTTCTATAAGAAAGTTCTTCCTCTATAATGCCTCTATAAGTATAATGCTGTTCGGAAGCCTTTTGTTGTTTTAGTAGAGACTATGGCATAGTCGTTGTGAGAGAAAGATAATAGGTAAGTTTCTGTCAAGATTAGAAAAGAGATTGCGTCACACTTCGTTCAAATCTCATTGGCCATTCGATTTCCAGTTATTTTTTAAATATTTTAAAACATCTTATTCAACTTTTGATCAATTCTTGTATACTTTTTCACTTCGAATCAGCACTTGAACCCGTTTTTGTACATTTTGCAGGCTTTTCTTTAACTCACGATAGTTCAACCGCGTCCTTAAATCTTGCAAACTTAATTTAACTCATTTCCGGACGTTATACAATGATGAAATCTTGCAAAGCGACACAAGTCGAGTGATAATACAATATTCCATTGTTACTTTCATATATTTCTATATATTTATAGATTTTAAAAGTATGTTTGATCCATTTTACAGACTTTCTTTAGTCCACAATGGTTCGTGGTGTCCTCAAATCTTGCAACGTTAGTTTAACTCATTTCCCGACGTCATACAATGATGAAAGTTAGCACACCAACGTAAATCGAGTGACAGTACAATATTCCATGGTTACTTTTATATATTTGTGTATTTTAAAAGCGTATTTTAATATTTTCTTAATACGGACTTCTTTATCCTAAAATAAGTACTTGCCTTCAGTGATATTGCATTTGACTGGTTGCAGAGCACTTTAGGATTTGGGTCATAAAACATTAGCTTGAGAAAAGATATCCGAACACAACAACAAAATAACCCGGAAAAACCTTTCTAAAAACTCTTCTCAAACAAATCGTACTAAAAAGTCAAAAGTAATTTTGTTTGTGCATGAGTACAAAGAAAAGCATTAGGCGCACCAATTCAAGAATCTAAAAAGTGACTGTATATGAGAGCGTGCCTCATGCTTTTTTATTCATGCATAAACATTTTTTTTTTGTTTGCATTTTAGTACGATTTGTTTACGAAAAGTGTCTTTAAAAGTTTTTTTTTTTAAATTATTTTTTAACAATATGAACTACTTTATCCTATAATACATAGCCTGCTACGATGTTGCGTTTGACTGGTTGTAGAACACTTTAGGATTTGGGTGACAAAACGGAAAACATTAGATTGCAATATATAGGGCAAGGAAAAAGTATCCGAGCACCGAAATAACTGAAAAAAATAATAATAAAAAACTTTTTAAAACATGTTTTCTTAAAAAAAACAAAATAAAACAATAAGTACCGAAAAGTAAAATATAATTGTGTTTTCAAGAAAATTACTTCAAGAAAAATCTATTGATGCATGTCTAAAAAGAAAAGCATGGGGTGCGCCAAATAAAAATTTTATAAAATGGTTGTATATGAGAGAGCTTTTAGTCATGATTCAATAGATCTTTTAATAGTAATTTTCTTGCAACATAATTATCTTTTACTTTTCGGTACGATTTTTTTAAATGAAAAGCATGGTTTAAAAAGTTTTTTAAATTATTTTTCTACAGATTTTTACAAGTTAGTGCGTGGTAACAATTTGTATTTGTACACAAGGGAGGAAGTGTCGGGAGCGGGATACAACCGACTTTACTCGGTGATGGCCTACTGCTTTAATAAATTGAGCTGCAAGAAACACAGTCAATCTTCACCTTCCCCGCTACGTATTGAAGTAGCTCGATTCAGAAATGATTGAGGTGTAGTTTACAAGACTATATTTTGAGCAATGATTTTGATTGAGAAGTGCAGCTGTCAGGAGATTCAAACGCTTATCTACCGTGTAGGGAATCTCTTCCAAGATGCACTCCTCAATCATAAACATTGCTCAGATACGTTCTTCGCGCACAATTTCGGGTGTCATTTGGTAAGCTGGCATGGAATACGTCATTATTTTTCGACATATTAGATCAATTTGTGGTGATACCTTGCTAATTATTTGTACCTCTAACTTCTAAAAGCCATATTAACAACCAATATTCAATCCTAAAGTATTTGCCATTTTTTTAAGCACTGTGTATACATTGAAACAATCTAAACCAATTGTATTTTTTCAGTTTTGTAATTTGCAGCACAATTTGTGTTTATTTTTCAGTTTAGAATTAAAATTTAGGGGAATTTACTGTGGGCAAACGTATAATTGAAAGAAAGAACTAGCCCAAGCATGGAAGAAGAAGTCATCGTCGTAGTAACGTATTATTTTATAAGGGAATTCTAAGGATCTCAAAATATGTAATTATTTAGTAAAAACTTAATTACTTAGTAATATTAATATGAAGAACTATAAATCCAAAAATATATGCTCTACAGTGTAAGATCTCAGTATTTTCTACCAATTACCCTTACACTATAAAACATATATTTGTGGCTTTCGTACTTCTTCATATTAACCTTACTAAATAATTACATTTTTTGAGATCCTTATAAAATAATACCTTACTGCGACGACGAGATCTTCCTTACTTGAGCTAGTACTCCATTTCATTCATACATTATCCACAGCAGAATTTGAATAAGATCACTAACCCTATACAAGTATAATAGATTACGTGAAATTAGTGTTTACACATTCCACATAGGAAGACATAGCTGGAACTGAGAGATGAGCTTGTAACAAGTCCGTAAATTTAATCGTATTAAATTGTCATAGTGTTACTTCCGTTGAACATTGTTAGTATTCATTCGAGAAAGAGTTCGTTTACAAATCTCTAATATCTCGTTTGTGCCCTCAGTAGTGTTTGCTGTATGTGTTTCCTTGCTAGGAAAGGACAAGAGCTCTTCTCTTACGTTTTTAAGCTAAAAAACCCTCAGGACTTACTTCTGGTTTTTAATTTTTTTATCTGATATTTTTTGCCACTTTTAATGCTGCGGTGAGTTTCAGTGCAGCCGGTCTTCCAAAAAGGAATGCGCTTCTTCCTTTCCTCTGGCTGCTCTGGAATTTGTTTCTGCGGCAGTGAATTCAAGGGAGAAACATGAGATGCTGTGCCCTACAGTGGAAGTAATGAAAACAGAATTACTTCGCACAGACACACATACACACACACACACACACCCTCACTCATACACTTGCTTTTACACACATACAATCTTTCTCTGTCTCTCTCTCTCTCTCACTCCCATATATATTCTCCTCCCTGTCTCTCTCAATCAATCTCTCTCTCTCTCTCTCTCTCTCTCTCTCTCTCTCTCTCTCACACACACACACACACACACACACATACATACACACGCACGCAATAACACAGGAAGAGTAAGAGAATTCTAATAAACCAGCACCTTATTCTTACAGATACACAGGGCAATCAATATCGATTTTTCTATCTTGTAAAACTTGTAAACTTAACTTTATGTGAGCCATTTCAGTAACAATGGACTTCAGCCCCTCACGATTATGAGTGCAATAGTTTAAAATCCACAAATATCCAGTGCCAGTCGGTATTCGAACCCGCAACCGTATGAACGGTGGCCCACCGCCCTAGTCTACACGGTTACTGAGGTCAGCATCTTTCTATTTGTCTGTCTCACTGACAAGGGATGTATCTGGACTCAAATAACAACAAGTGGACCAGTCTTGGTCCACAAACCAAATCACGTACCCTAAGGTCGAATTGGACTGTCTTTGTCCAAGTGCGCGTTCACAATATATTGATAAAAATACGTAAGACTGATTTTGTAAAGTCATTACCAGGCTCGTAACTCGAAAATCATTTGACTTACAGATTTGAAACAAAAAATGAGATAGGATAATTGCATATGCATATTTTAATTATGATAATGGAGTCCATTAAAAACTACTTCTAGAAAACACCTTCTTTTTTTTTACATTTCCTAAATTTTGCAGTTAGGATAGCTAATTTTAACGCGACCAATTTAGCGTCAGCCACTTCGTCTATTGCTAAGAACTCTTAAACTGCTACTGATTTCAGAACATTAAAAGAGTGAATTACGTATAAGAAAGCATACAAGTAATTGAAATGATGTATTTAGAGAAACAGTGATGCACCGGAAATAGGTATAAGAGAGTGGGAGTCAAAATGAAATTTAAAAAAAAAAGAAAGTGGGGTAAATTTTCTCTTTGTTGAAACTTCCTTATGAAACACATTTCTGTAAACTTTACTGTTTTTGATCTATCCTTGATAAAAAAAAGAGTCCACACTTTAGCTTAGAAACTACAGAGTTTATCAAAATGTTTATCATACAAAAGTGATTTAGAATTAAGCAGTAGTTCCAACAAAGTGAAGTGATTTAGAATTAAGCAGTAGTTCCAACAAAGTGAAGATTTCATTTAAAATTTTCATTTTGACTCCCTTATAGCTATTCCCGGTACTTCACTGTTATTCTAAATATGGCATTTCAATTCTACATGCACTTTGTTGGAATACACGTTATGTTTCAATGTTTTGCATTTAGTAATCTTCGAGTTCTTGGCAATATTTGAAGTGGTTGACTTTAAATTGGTCGCATTAAAATTAGCTAACGCAACTACCAAACTGTAGAAAATACCAACAAATATTTTCTCTGAAAGCCGTTTAATTTTTTATGGAGGTTCCAGTTAAGTGGAAAGATCCATGAAAGTTTTCAAGTTAACCCCCGTACAGACATTTCCTGGACGCCACTGATTACTCCTTTATCATAACTGATTCTGCATATGCACTTTTCCTATCTTTTGTTTAATCTCTATATCAAATACTTTTCGAGTTATGAGCCTGGTACGAACTTAAAAATTCAGCCTGTATGTAAATGTTTGACTAATTAGTAGGTTGTAAACACGCGCCTGCACAAAGCTAATATATTCCGATTCGACCTCAGGGTATGTGACTTGTTTTCAGTACCAAGTTTGATCCATTTATTCTTCTTCAATTAATTAAACTTGTAGCAAGTTAGAAAGGCAAATTAAAGCATATAATAAGTTTATTCTATGGCCTTCCTGACAGCTAAAGTAAGGCTTATCAGTGCTGCGTTGAAAGTTTTGCGTAAGTTCCAAATTTGTGTTATCGCTCAAATTATATACCCACAAGGATCGCACCACTGTTTTAAATTTTCAGTAACTTTCCTGGAGAAATTAGACAAGTGACTACGTGGAAATTTCCAGTAACGTTTACTGACAAAAGTTAAAAAAAATCAATTTCCAAAAATATTTAAACAAAGAAAACTTATTGGAAATTTCTCGACTGTTATTCAGATTCACATTATTGTAATTATTTAGAAGATTATTTGGCTAAAATTATTTTTTATTTTAGGGTATGTTGAGTAAAAATTATTATTCTCCAGTTTGTTCCTACCGTTTACCAAAGAAGTTGAAAGACAGAATTTATATTTTTTGTTGTTTTGTTTTAACATTCTTTGAATCTCAAAATTTCCCATTTTCGTGAGTAACGTCATGCTTTGCCTGATTTTTTTTTTTTTTCAGAAAAGTTTCTGAAAATTTTTAACAGTGAGAAGACTGTGGTGTTTGCTCTATGCATACTCTAACCTAATCTGAATTCTGGATTTTGCCTAGTTTCCTTAACTTTTCCAGTAATGTCTTGAATATTATTAACATTCAATTGAGTGCAATTTGGACATCTCTTCTATCCAAATAACATCGTAGCATTGAGAGGCTCAATTATGAATTCATTACATACCATTTTCGCAGCATATTTTTTCGACTTCTTAGTAGGAAGGAAACAGTAACATGACATTGTATCACATAATTGGAAACTTTACATTTCTTACTTTTACAGCGTCCTTGGCTACACCATATATTTTCCGTACACATTCTGACTTTGGAGAAAGAAGAGGAAGATAACGACTCTGACTTGAGTTCAAGTTGCTATCCGGCATTTGCATATGAGAATCAAGGTATTCATGAGAAACTCAGGTAGGGAGGCCGATATGGACAACGGTTGAACCTGCGCCACCTTTATAGTGCAAATCCGTAGTCAGACAGAAGAACACTGACACCACGTATATCACATATTTCTTCGGGATTACAGTGCAAAGGAAAATAGTCACTAACAAATGTTTAATACGTTTCTTTAGATAAGAAATAAGTGGATAAACAGTAGTGAGGGATGATGAATTTATAGTTTTATTAACTTAGAATATAAATACATATAAATATGCACACTTTTTGTATCATTGGTACCATCGAAGTAATTTGATTTTCTCTAATAAAAAGAAAACACAGAGATGAAACTGCGTTGTGAGCTTATACGAATTTCTGAAAGGAAGAAAACCATACACAGCTAGTTACCATATTTGCAGATCCACTCTGTTCATAGTGATAAGAAGCTGAATGGCACATATTTTTACCAATTTATGTAGAGAAATATTAAAAAAGACACTGACATCTGAGCCTACTAAAATAATCGATTAAAACATTGATCAGCGATCCTGGGAAGACAAGTCCCAAGTCAATTTAATAAGTAAAGTTTTAGAGTCACGCATCTAAGTGTTTTGTGTTTCCAAAGCGGAATACGAGGGTAAGAAAGGTATTGTTATAACCTCTCTGACGGCAATAACATTGTGGAGAGAGAGTGTCGTCTAATTAATTGACTGTTAATTGCATTTAGAAGACCATTAGAAATGTTTTTAACAGAATCTGGGGACGCAAGCATGCAGGGATGAAACGGCTAATGAAGATGTCACACGCAGATGTGAAAAATGGTTAAGAGGGGTTATCTCAACCCCGCTTCCCCGACTTCTCCTTGCGTACCACACAAAAGTGAGATTGGGCGATTAATATTCAAAACCCGGGACCGTTCAATTGCTTTTGGGATTGAATCAGATAGAGTCTTCTGAATCCCTTTTACCCATCGCAGCAAAAGTGTGTATGTATGTGTGTGTGTGTGTGTGTGTGTGTGAGAGAGAGAGAGAGAGAGAGAGAGAGAGAGAGAAGGGGAAGAAGAACAATCCCTTAGGACAAAAATGTTGTAAAGATCCAATAAAACACTTGGCACTGCATGGCCTGAGTGGGTGGACCAGTGTTGCCAGCAAATTTAAATTATTATTAATCATTTAAATGAACTCGGCTACAATTTGAGAAACCTCGAAGGATTTTAACATTATTGAGTTCTACTACTAGAAACTATTAACCCTTACGATGGCTTGATAATGTTCTTCAGGCAAGTCGTCTTCTGGTGGACTTTTTGTCTCAACGTACTTTTCGCATTAACTCTTTTATAATATCTGAAGGTTTGAATGGAAAAATGATGAGTGATGAGTTAGAGGGCGGAATGAAAGTAACTTAAAGAGCACACGGGACTACTATGAACACTGATGGATAGGGTATTATAACAATGAGAAAAAAGTGATTGCACTAAATGTGAATAGAAAGAGGGGATATAGAAAATCTGAAATGTCAAATCCCGCCTGGGGCATTGATGTTTGTGGATTTTAGCTAGGTGTATAGGACCAATCATGACCGGCCGAAATCTAACTTACTAGACTGGCCCATACAAAATAAAGTTATTTAAATGTCACATAATTAAATTTTTAATAGTTGGCACTAAACTGACCCCCACCACTTTTAGTTTTTTTGGAAATTGAGAACAAACGAAATAGATCATAATAATTTTCTAAAGTGGGAAGGTAGTATTTATAGAACTCTGTGAAATAAATCGATAAGTGTTGCAAGGATGTTATTTTTAAGTGAGGTACTCGATTGTTCACCCTATGTCACAATTTGGTCCAGTCAGATATCTGAGCTAAAATAAATCCTTTGCTAAACTTATCGTTCCATATCACAGAGTTCCATATTTTCTTTCCTGCTTTTTCTATTTTCCCTCTATTTTCAAAAGTCGAAAAAGTTATGGAGAGCTCTATGCCGACTTTTAAGGCATAATTTTATTTTCTGTTTATTTCTTTAAATTTATTTTTTGGACGTGTAAAAGCAATATATTGAAGAAGCGACATACGAAATGTTTGTCCATCTAAATATATTTAGATTCTGTTATGATGTCTGACGGTAAATTTGTAGGTACTCAGTCATTCGTATCACAACTCTTCCTGCAAACTTAGTTAAACACTCTTTGTTAGCAAAATTAAAAGAAAAATGTAATTTAAATGTATAGTATTTACTGAAAGCATTTTTTTTCGCACTTCAGTAATAAGTGTGATTTATTGATCCCTCTTTCATTTATACTAAAACACAACCCACTTTGCATATCAATTTTCCCATAACTTTTTCGGTCAAAAGTCGACTGAGTTGAATTTAAGGCCGCGGCACACCAGGTTGAAAATTACTAGTCTAAATAAATAAGTAAAATGAAAATTCATTCTCTTATCTA
>JAGDQP010074379.1:0-10279 GCA_022664845.1 Lepisma saccharinum | reverse complement strand
CTGAACCTCCTGAAGGGTGTAAAATAAATTCAATTCAATACAATTGATACTGATTGTTGAGGCACCCTATATATTAGATTAGCCCTTTTTTGTGGGACAAAGGGAATCATGGAAAGTTTATGCCTGGCCCATCCGTATTGATGTTAAAAATACAACAATATTTTCCATCTATTTCATTAATTATGGTCGACATAGCTCAAGCGGTAGTGCGTTTGACTATGCATCGGAAGGCTTGGGTTCAAATCCTGGCCAGGACGCTGGAGACTTTTCTTCAGTTATCCCATAGATGGGGCTCTGCGATGCACTGAATCTCGTATCAAATTGAGCACCAGGGTACTCATGGACAACCGAGCGTGAGACTGACTTCCCATGTTTCTTCGTGCCACGGGTCGAGAATTTGTGGGGCGCTACCTCCGGAACTTCATGTCTCGTTCATGGCTAGTGCGCTTTACCCTTTTTATCTCATGAATTATGAATATTCAGAGTTCAAGTTGCGTTGGAACCAGAGAAATTCTTCGATTTTTCTTTGTTCAAATGTATATAATTCATTCAAAATTTGCTGCAGATTGGCCAAATTGTGGTATGTCGACATTCACAATGTATTTGGTTGTTACTGCAAAACCTATTGCCTTGGAAATGCCGTACACAGCCTATGAACTCTCTCTGCTAAAATAAATGGTCTACGCAAAATTTTGTTTAAATTTCTTAAACGCGTAGATTTGTACAGCGCAAAAAAGTATATAAATACCTAAATAAATACATTTACATAAGTAAAGAGTATAAACCATTGAGGGTGTACAAATGCTTCTTTCCGGCGCTATAGGCTGCCGAAAGTGTGAGGAAATTAATTCTAAAGCTTGATATTTTCATTACCATTAACAGTAGAACTGAGGCTGCATAGTACTCTCAAAGACATCACCCCTACTCTAGCCAAAAATTCAAATTCGAAGATTGTGCAATTAATGCACAAGAGATTCCCCAAAGGAAGTAGAGGATTCCTGGACATTCTCTGGAGTAAATGTGGGTCGAAATAAGCACGAATAAGACGACTTTGCGTGTGAGTACAGATGATAAACGTAATTCCTGGCATCTCACCGGGCAATGAAAGTTTCTTCTGCTGATAAAAATACCGCAAATGTTCGTTGAAATGTGTGTTATTTACTCCTGTTTACTATGCAACCACGCATTTTTTAAATAAAAACGTACCGCAAAGGAAATCTGTTTGAGATATCGACTTACCGCAAACGAATTATTGTTACTTGTTGGAAAGTACTCTTATTCACTCTTATACCGGCCCAACTTTACTTCAGAGAATTTCTAGGAATCCCCTACTCCTTAGCGCGTTCATTGCACAGTTATGGAATATGCATTTTTGTATAGAGCAGGTTTAAAGTCTTTGAGGGTACCATGCCGTCTCAGTTCTACTGTTAATGGTATTGGAAATATCGAGCTCTAAAGTTCATTTCCCCACAGTTTCGGCAGCCTGTAGCGCCGAAACGAAGCGCTTGTGTACCCTCGATGGTCCTTTCTTATCTTTCTGTCAAGAATATCGTCAAAATGTTATCTTCGTGTTGTTTCGGACACCCTGTATAGTGAAATTGAGCTTTACATAATAGACTAAAAGCGAAACTAAATTTCAACATTATTATTTTTCCTTCGCTCCTCCTTTCTTGGTTGCCTCAGCACCTTTGTTAGGGCAGTTGTTCATTCATTGCAATAATTCCGAACAATGTTTACTCCCCAACCAAAATATGGGATTTAATTATGCATGCATTTATACGTGTAATTATTCACATCATGAATTCATAGTGTTTGCATTTGAACAAACAATTGGCACCTCTCTCCAACACTATTTGTTATTATTAAATATATTAAAACAAATAAACAAACAAACATAGCATCGAGAGAGTCATGCGCAGAAACATAGCATCACCATCACATGTTGACCCACACAAAGATATCACTATGTATAGTAAATTGCAATCAATAAGACCATATGTTGATTCTCGCACATCAAATCAACAGTTCCAGACTGTTTCTCTTCAGCCTACATAAACAGAGTTTATGCATGAAAGCATCAACGTCACGTGCACTAATGCATTTTCCTTTCACCCCAAAGGGAAAATTCTGTTCTGAAACTGAATTTCTACTACATAACCTTCTCTCTCTCTCTCTCTCGCTTGCTCTCTCACACACTTACTCAATCACTCACTCACTTCCCACCCTCATTTTACACGCACACTTCATTAATTATCATTTCGTACAAACAAAAGGCACACCAAAATATGCTGCTGGTTGGCAAGTTTCAGAAATTTCTTGTGCTGATTCAAACAGTATTCATTGTATCCAAAATGCTCACCATTTTGAATGTTAAAGAAAATCAAAGATTGTTGTTATTTGCCCTGCTGCAGACTGTAAATTCATCCAAGATACAGTATAAGTGTGTGTGTGGTGGTGGGGGGGGGAGCGGGAGGGAATAAGGGGATGTGGCCGAAGTCCCTGTAGATACTTTGTCTGTATCTGTTTCCTCCTGCTTCGATTGATTTGGGATCGAAAATACGTTGAAAAAATACACTAGTACCATCAGGAACGAATGTTTAGCTTTCAAAGGGATGAAGAAAACGTATTATTCAGAGTAAAAACGGATTTCCAACTATTGTTCATTGATTTGCAGAGACAACTCTAATAGTAAAATCTCAGTTTATAACGCTAGTTTAACCCGAGTTTAACTGGAGTTATTGCCACCATGCTTGTTAAATGGAAGTTGTAATGCTAAGAAGGAAGTCTGAAGCTGTGACATCAGATTTCGCGTTTTAAATTATTGATTAATCCTCTGGTTCTAACATTTTGCGGTTAAAGTAGTATTTATTGTGTCTTTTAGTACCATAACGTCAAAATTTTAAATCAATTGTCACATTATTAGAATTATTGTATTGTTAAAACCACTGCACAGTGGAATTGTTACTACCAATATGTTATTTGTTACGTTGGTACCACAAATCCATGGACTTGTAAAGATGTATATCCAATGAAAGGGGAGGAAGGGACACTTTTAAAATTAAGATTTCTTTCTTCAGTGTCATCCAAATTGAAGAGTTGGATAAATCAGTGTATGAACATGAAGTTAAAAAGAATGGGCTAACATGAAGGATATTGGGAGTATGCGAGAATTACTTAGTATATTGGATTTGCCTTTCGACCTACTGGAAGAAATATTGATGTACTTTAGTTTTACTGAAATTGGTATGTTAAGATTAGTATGCCTACAATTTTCCAAAGTTTGTGAAGATGTTCTTACGCACTACTTTCGTAGATTGGAATATTTTATCGACTTGCAATTTAAGTACAGGAAAGACATCCAAAAACATAACCAAAGTTGTGCGGCTTTACGATTATGTCGATCACCAAAGAATCGTCAAATTAGTTTGAAAACAGGACCCAGTGGCAACGAATACAAAGATTATAGTTATTTTGTTTTGCAGATAATTCAATCACATTACTATGTCATTCGGGCCTTGTATTGGAATTACATAGAAAATGGTAGATGCTGTTTCTTTGCTGCACCAATTTTAGATGACTTCTACTGCGTGCTTTGTGCCTTGAAGGAAAATAATGTCCAACATCTTGAACTGATCTACGGTTCCATCCAACGACTTGAAAGGTTAGAAGTGCAGTTGTTGACATCTTTTTATGGTATTTTAAAAGATCGTATCCTCTCTCCTCCAGATGTTGTATCAGATATGGTAAGCGTATTAAGTGTGATCAAAGCTAAATGCAGAAAAGGCTTTTCCATACGTGACGAAGGGAATTTATATTGTTTCTCTATAAGTGTCCACGTGGATTACTTCTGGCGGGAAAAGCCGTTACCATATCGTGGAGACTCTTCGTCTACATCATTGTATTTGAAAGGAAACATCCCTCCGGAAGTGTCAGATATACCTTTGATAGTATTTCTAATCAATAGGTACATCATTTATCAAGAACTGGACGAAAATTGCAAATATCAGAAACAAATGTTAGATGCATTTTATAACGCGCATGATTACTGGTTTCTACATACTGCTAATTTGGTAGAAGATGAGTGTGATTATTCATTTGTTTTTAACATCCGATGGCCTACAAAGTACATGTCATCATTTTACGAAACTAAAAGATGGTTACTGGGTATTGTTCAAAGCTTATCAAGTGTTGAATACAAAGACGTTGAAAAACTTATAGAGAAACTTTGTAATGAAAATACTTTTGAGAATGTAGAAATATTTTACAACCTCACATGTTTACCTAGTTCTATTACACTTGATGTGACGTATGCAGAAACCCTTACAGTTTGATGCACATGACTTAGACTAGGAATTTGTAGCCATTTTTATTGTTTTGATAAATAAACTTATTTATTATACAATTAATTACCTTAGGGTGTCGTTCTTACAACAGTGTTCTGATATCTGTATGTGGTAGCCTGCGTAACATACAGACGCAACGTTGAATATACCAAAGCTGAAATCGGTTCATTTTTGGTAGTCTGACATGACCAAGACACATATGATCCGATTAAATCCGTGACCCGTCCGGAACCTGGCCAGAATGAACCGATTGATCCGTCTTAACCCGTCGAATCACACTGACTGTTATCCGACACTCCAATGTTTGAATACTGTCTAATGTCTCAGTCCACACGACAACCTCAGTCCATTGTTATTTGCACACCCTCTGGGGGTGCTTTTATTCTTTTGGGTGATATGAAATTATTCCCATTACTAAGGCTCGGATTTTTATGACATATATTTCTTTAGGGGCTCGTTTTCTGTTTAAGTTAGTTTAAGCATGTTTCTTTGTGTTTTTAAATCAGTAATACTGCTTTTATTGGGCATATAAATGCATATTTCTACTATCTTTTGGGTTAAGGGTGCATTGCGGCCCAAAAGTGTGGAATAAAAGTATATTTTCGTGTTCAGCACAGTACCTCCAGTGCTTAAAAAGAAACTTCAGGTATAAGACTGTGTTTGCGGACAACAGAAGGACATTCAAATTCGATAATTTGAAAATACATGTTGTAATTCAGTGCAATCGTAGTGATGGAGATGATGTGAAGTAACTTTTTAATGCCTTTTCTGCTGTACTTTTCAAACATTTTTATAAGAGCTAGAAGATGCTTTTGTGAGTTTTATTTTCTTCACATTTTTTATTTTAGAAAAGCATTCTTCTTCTCAATAATTACCCCAAATATTCGTTGTTGTAAGAATAAAAATGTATGTAATACAACTTTCTTTAAAAATTATGTTGGATATATTTTTTAAATGTCGGTCATCTTAAATTTTCGATATATCCTATTGGTCATATTTTCAGTTTTTAAGGTCATATTTTGCAAATTTTAAGGGCATAAATGCATGGATATTACAGAAGGTTTTAGGTTTTTACTTTTATTCGGACCTTTAAGCGTCGAATCTTTCGCGCTCTGTGGGTAAAACTCCTGTCTCAGTCACCCTCTGAAAGAAACACTGTTCAAACGCAACTGTCTATAATAAAGAAAGAATAAAATTTCTGCTCTGCCTTCCAGATCAATGGTGACCCGTTTCAGCTATAGAATATACAGAGCGAAATTAAAATATGCTCCCAAAATCTGGGCCGCTTAAAGAAGGTTTCATGAGTTTGAATGTTATTTAAGTTTTAGGCATCTTCGGCTCAGATCGAGATTGGGTAAACGGGTGGATGTGGAAAAGTAGTGTGAAGATACTACCCCAGCCAGCATTAGCTTGATTTGACAGACGAAAAGTATTGGAGAAACTTCAAACAGGATAGTCTAGAATCGATTCCAAGACTTTTCGAATGC
Organism: Lepisma saccharinum; assembly: GCA_022664845.1. Lineage (NCBI taxonomy): Eukaryota > Metazoa > Arthropoda > Insecta > Zygentoma > Lepismatidae > Lepisma > Lepisma saccharinum. Next base: position 4,449 of record JAGDQP010074379.1, on the reverse strand, counting down.
AAAACAGGTGCTCAGCAACTCAACTACATGCGCTTTGTATAAGGTTTGCGAATAACATGAAAGAACGTGAAGATGGAACTGATATCACTAACTATGAAAACAATTATTTTCCAATCATTCGTTACGAAACATCTCGAGCAATAATCTCTGTTTCGTTTTTATTCTTCATTTCTTTCTTTCGTTTTCTCCCCACATCAGCACTTAATCCGTCAGAGAGCTTTCTATTAATCTCTCACTTCATCTCCGTAACTCTCTCTCCTTCTCTTTCTTTGTCCTCTATGCTTTGACATCGTCAAATGTGATTACAATCATATTCTCTCTCCGTGTTAGTCTTTCTGATACTTTAAGTTATTATAAACGTTTGTTTTTGTTGTTCTTTCATTCTTATAATTCCTGGAATAAAAGTAATTGCTTTTTTTGTAAAAATAAATTAAAAGGAGCAATCAAAACAAGATGATTTACATATTGATGAAAAAGTATTTATCTCGTACCAACAACATTCCCTAGCAAATATATACACAGAGAAACGCACACACACAGAGTGGGTGGGAGAAGAGAGAGAGAGGGGGGGAAGAAATCAACAAGATCAAACACACAATACAACCCCGTGACCTAATGGTAAAGCTTACTAGTTTACAGTCGTTTGCAGAGCATATGTGAACTTTGCTTTCACCAACCTTCCAGTTAGGTTCATTTTTCAAATACGGTTTGGGAAATTTTTGGGAAGGCGTTGGCCTTATTCAATGTACCATTCCAGTATTTTATGGGTGTGTCCAAGTTAAACCAGCCAAACCTTCAATAAGGGTGGCTGGCACCGGAAATTGAACCCGGGGTCTCCCCGTTACAAGACAAATATTCTACCGATTGCTCTGCAATAATTAGAAAAGCAGTGACTTATGCACCAAATCGTCTCTTTCTAGTCAAAGACTTTTAACGTTGTAGAAATTTGATGCTAGTTCACTCTTTAATAGACATTATCGTATCTAACATTACAGAAATACGGAGGAACTGAAATATTATACACTATTTTGGTTTAGCAATCCCCAAACAGATTGGTTATATTTAATTTCACTTGTTCGTGAGTACTGCGTAGCCACTCGACTGGACTTGAGTTTTTCTGAGCATCGACTTGGCTGTATTCGAGGCTGTTTTGATTAATTGAGATTAATTTATTTTTCAAGATATCAACCATTTACCGATGTTTAAGAATTTCACCAAGCAAATTCATTTTTTTAAAAACTGCCATGTTTTATTCATGGATACTACCACCTATAGCTTCAATTCCGCACCAAATAATAACTACCTTTCATAGCTTTCTTGAGAGAGTACTTCATCAGTAAGATCACCAATCACAAACGAGATCTCAAGCGTTTAAGGAAATCTAGCAGAATTGCCAACTGACATAAAAAGTTTACAGAACTTGAAACCACTACAAAACCTGACGCTATATTGGACTCCATTTTGTGTTTTAATTAAAGCACAGAAAAACGCATTTAAATAGAAGAAAATGGACAGAGTGCTCCAGATCATGGATCTTTAATATTTCTTTCCTGTAGTCCAGGTTGATGGTAATAAAAAGATGTTTTGTGGTCCTTATAGTTAGTCATGTAAGACAGTAGGATTAGAACGTATTGGTTATTCCGTATATTTTTTTATGGAAAAACTAAAATAATAAATGATAATAAAGGTGAACGCGTGTATTAGCATGGATTCGCATCACACGTTTGTTTTATTTCAGTTAGCGGTGTACCTGTACATATAACACATTCAAACATTATTCTTCACATCGTATCAGACCGTGGAGGTCCAGAAAGAAAGACTTTGGAGTACGGAATCGGACCGGAGTCCGCCATTTGAAGATCCCTGGTCTAAATTAATAATGATGTTAGAATAGTTATTTTATTTTCCGTAAAGAAGCCTAAAAATTCGATTTGAGAATTTACGCTTTTTAAGTGTATATATAGCTGTTAACAAGACTTCCCTTTTAACATGAATGTTAATTTTAACTTTCCGGTTTAGTTTCGAGTAATGCGTGTAATTTCTGCGTATTATAGAGGTGGTAAACTCTTGGGGAAAACTTTGGTCGTGAGTTGGTATACATTACATTTACGCAGCATTCCTAGTGTCGATTTTTTACCATACATATCTTATTTTTTAAACGATATTTTCAATTTCTAACTATTCTCTCAATTTTGAACGAAAATTTTTTTATGGCCTTCAGACTAGGGATGGCCAGATCCGGTTCTAAACTTTGATCTTCGGGGTTTTGGATATCCAATCCAATGGATTCGTACGATTTCAGTCGTAATTCAAAGACCCAGTTTTCGGGCTTTGTTATTATGATGCATCTGAAACTGGGATGCTGTGATTGTACATTGTGAAAGGCCCTGGCCTTCCCCGTACTCTATCTACCTCATCCCAGCCTGAGCCGAAAATGACAAAGGGTCATAATTCAATGTATCTGAAATTCGAAAAATATATTTCTATAGAGACTCAAATTATGTATTTGAGTGTTACTGATTTCTTGTCCAAAGTTAGTTGATAGGAACAGTTTTTAACGTCCTTAATTGTTTTCCAAAATACATACTTTATTTCTCAAAGTAAATGGACCTCGGAAAGGAGTTTCGTATTTTTTTACATCCCTGCAAGCTTAAAAGGAAAGGGGAGGACATGTCTTTGTTCTTTGCTTTTAGCAACGCATTTTTATTGCGTAGTGACTGATGACCACGTCCAGGGCAAAGGGTAGACACAGTTGGTTGGTCATGGGAGAGGGTAGAGTTAGAAGAGACAAGAAGGTGCTGTCGATTATTTGTTTTCCTTTTGTCACTCCAATATATGTATTAGTGACAGAATATTAGATGACTGGTTTCAAAAGCACTAGTCTTGCAAAACAATCAATGTACAGCTAAACAATTTATTCTCTCTCTTTCCCTCTCTCTCTCTCTCTGATCCTGCTTTCCCTCTCTCCTCTTTCAACACTCCAAAATGAAGAATAAAATAAACCGAAAGGAAACTTATTGTTCGGTAGCCGAAAAAATCTCCTCCAAAATACGTATTAGGAAAGACTACGATGATCTGATCCTGCCCCAGATATCTGAAAATCGGATCCGGATATCCGCATCTGTTTGGTCATTCTTACTTGAAGTTTGATATCGAAATTCCGAAATCGCACATGCTTCTCTAAAATATAATTATATGTTATATTTAGTAGTTTCTGTTAAGTACCGTGATTTTAATATTTTTCTTTCCTTTTAATCTTGACGTCGTATCAAACCGTGGAGGTCCGGAAGAAAGGACTTCTGGGTCCGAATCCGGACCGGAGTCCTCCATTTGAAGACCCTTTCGCTAGATTAATGAACTAACAAAATAATAATTGACAATAATCAAGAATAAAAAAAATCATTTTAACATAATTTAAGACAATTCTTAAGTTTCAACATGATTTTTTTTTAATCTTAAAGTCAATTTATCTGTTTTCGTTAAGGTGGTAGTGTGAAAGAGTCTGAGTGCACACAGTAGAAAATTTTCGTAAAAGAAGTTTGTATCATTACATAACTAAAAAATAATCAGTGTCTTTAAACCAAAATCTGAAGTCCTTTTTTTTTTCGACCTTCATATTTTCTTAGATACTGACTTTTGACGCATCCTGTGTAAAAATAATGCACGTGTCTTTATTTCGTCAAAACGATGATTAGTGCGTTTCACCAATTTTCGTTAAGAATTTAATGAATCATTAGCTTACGAAACATGTTCGAAAGTTCTTAAATTTAGTAAACAATTGCTAATTTTGACGTTTGCCATGCCACAGCTTCCTAAGGACGTGAAGACAGCTTTCTATTGCTTACCTGTCCGTCCATATATACCCAGTCCGCTCCGCTGTTTTAAATGTCAGCACTATGGACACACCAGCACGTCGTGTAACGCGACCTTTGCTGTATGTGCAATATGCGGAACCAATAGCCATGGTGAGGATCCTTGTAAGTCACTGAAACCTCAGTGTGTTAATTGCAAGGGTGGTCACACGGCCTGGTCGCGTGACTGTCCTATTTTTCAGGAGGAAAAACGAATTCGAGAGCTGATGGTACTAGAGAAAATATCCGCTAGTGATGCTAAACGTCGATTACGAGAGTCTCAACGCACCCTTCCCTCTGGTGCATTTTCACAAGTTGTAGCCAGGATACCAGTTAAAACTGTCTCGGTTGGTACCCAGACAGTTAATGTATCAACACAAACAGACTCTGCTGTGCATGTAGATCCTCCGACGCCTCCCCAAGGATCAAAGACTTGTCGCAATATGCCGACACAGAGTCAGGGACAAAAAACACCTGTGCAGAGCACTAGAACTTCACGTGTTAAGTCAACTTTTAGTCCCTATAAAGTTCCGAAATTAGTCCGAACTTCGCCTCTCGCTACAAGCATTAAGACTCTGACGAACGTTTTGTCTGCTCA
>JAGDQP010074378.1:0-10279 GCA_022664845.1 Lepisma saccharinum | reverse complement strand
CAGTATTCATAACAAGAATTTGTCTGTTGTATATATTTATATCTTTAACTATCCTATAAATAGTTAGAAAATCTATAGGAGACTTTTACTTAGTTGCTTTGAAATCATTATTACGTCATAAAGAAATTATTAGCGTAGTTATGGATTTATTACTTGTTTAACCACTATGATTCTCCCAGCGTGACGGCCTTTCTTGAAAAGAATGAAATTCATCTCCTGGATAGTTATGCAACCTGCGTCGTATTACTGTAAATTATGGTTGTATACTAATACGGCGTTATCACCAATAGTGGATAATCTTCGATGTATATATTTTATTCCTGGTTAGAGTATGAAGAGTTAAGAAGAAATTAGTTGATATCTAATGATTTTATACAATATGTTTGGGTGGGAAGAATCTCCATTAGATATTACCTACGCCGATATGTTCTATAACCTCCGTATATTGCTCCAAGTTCTTGATGACTCGGAACATTTATATTTTTTTTTATAAGCAAATTTATTTGACTGCGTTTGTTGTACTGTAATTGAAGTTAGGTAATGTTCTATTGTTTCTCCGATAGAGTCAATTCTGCATTGGAGAAGGTTGACTATAGGCATCCGAGCTAATTGATATTTTATTTATTGATTAGCCTATATTATACTTTAACGCAGAGGGTTTTCGGTGTTTGTAACTTACAAAAATGCAGCTGCAAACTATAACCGAAAACCAGGCACACAAGGCAATCTCTCCTCTTTATCTACCACCCCGTGACAAATGTCGCGCCCGAACAGGGACTGGAGCCAAACCTGCCTATGGGACAGTTGTGTCCAAACTAAAGCCAAATATGCGTGTTGCATAAACGAAATCAAGAACGATTAAAATAGTTGGATATGCATAAGATTTAAAAAAGCATACCGGAGCATAAGAAGAACGACCGGAAACGTATAATAAAAGAAATTATCAAAGAAATAGCATACCGAACCCACGCTCTTTTGCAACTTGAAGTTCCAGAAAAAAATTATTTATTCAGAAAACATTGTCTGTTTACGCAAGAATTTACGAAAAAAGAAACCGGAAGATTTAAGTTGGAAGAATACAAGAGGGACTTGGGGTTGTAAAAGCTGACCATAACCTGAGCTGTTTTCATTCAATCCGCGGTTCAGGAAGTTGACGGTTGGCATCTGGTTCTTCGTTGGAGGAACTTACGGTGAAGTTATATTTAAATGAGGTAAAAGTAGGTGACATGCTGGCGACACAACAAAACGAAAGGAAATTTCTGCTGAGTAAAGGGTGGTCTTTTCTCTTCACAAGTGTGATATTTTTAGTCATCCTAGGGTGTCATGAGAGACATTCTAAGTTACGGACACGCACGACGTTTGGAAATTTGTAAAGGAAGGAGAAACGTGAGAACAGCGGTGCAACTTCTTTGTTTCCTTCTGAAAAGGAAGAGCACAAGCAATACATTATTCTATATGTGAGAAAAGAGGGGTTGAAGGGTTGTTTTGTTAGTCTTACGTACGTACAAGGATTATTGTATTTTATTTACAAGTTGAGTTGTTGGGCTATGAATTGCTTCCCGACCAACTTCGTGCTTTTTTCTGCACAACAGTTTTGGTTGAATGGTAAACTAATTTTGCTATGCGCTAATGCCATAAAATTTTTGTGTTTTTCGTCTCGAGAAAGTTTTAGCTTCCCGTGTGAAAGTGGAAGTCTCGGACCATGTATTTTGAGTAAACCCTTTGACAATATTCAGCCAATCTGTAAAGTAGATAAATAAGTAAGGCGGGGCTACAGAAGAGTTTTGAGCACCTGAGATTCTTTCTCTTTTTATATTTTCTGTCTTTTTTGTACCTCGGTTGAGTGATCAGTTCGTGTATTCCGAAACTTTGTGATATCGCCACGATTGGTAGAAAGTATATTGCCTATTACAACTTTTATCTTGGTTGGCAGTATTTTGAGCCTCCCAAGTCACGAAACGTTTTTTTGAGCGCTAAACCGTTACCAAACCCATTTAATGGACTGAAATTACTCATCAATATTGACGGAGAAAAATAATCGTCGTAGGCGAAAATTTGATAAGTTCCGTAAACCAGCTACACCGGAAGATGAATCGCCGAAATGTCCTTTGTGTCGGCAACGTTATGATCCAGTTCTTGCTGAACTGCAGCCTTTTGATATACCTTCAGGTGGATATCCTCCACAAATCGCCATTACTGATTTACCTAATTCGAGTTCTGTTTCTCTTAAACGGCCGAGAGAAGACGAAACAAGCCAAGAATCTCTATCTCTCGACGAATTTTATTCCATGTATTTTAGAGGGCTAACCACTCGCTCTCCAGATAATGAAGATGTTCTTAGTATTTATGCTGATATCGAACAGGGAACCTTTACGGAGGAAATTGAATCAGACTCCGAATTTTCCGAGCGCTTCGACTTCTATAGAAAATAATGTCGTTTTGGGCGAAAAGCTCAGTAAGAGTGAATAGCCAGATATTTGCATATTCGAGGAAGTTAATGCACTGGAGCATAACTATATCCCAAGTACCGCCAATTCTCGCTGAGAATATGGGCTCAACGTGGGAGCTACAAGGATTAACCCGCAAACGTGCGTAGTGCTGCCGGATTGCAGTTAGTTCCTGAGAATTAATTGTCGAAGACAAGATTGGATCTTCGGTGACTTCGAGAAAATTGATAATTAATTGTTTGGACTTTCAAGAATGGAAATCTGGGAAAGACTTGATAAACAAACTTTTTCTTTTAGCAGCGTGTGAATTTCTTTTTATGTTTGCGTGTGAGAAAAAAATCTTTGCGTGTGAAATTACTGAACGAGAAACTGTAAGTAATAACTAAATCTCTGGTATTTTGAAAAACTTTGATTACAACAACACAATCACTCTGCACATTTTGATTTATATTTTTTGTATAAATTCCACACATTCACAGTTGAAAGTATCAAAAGATTTACCAATTTTTTGTTGTGAAAAAAGTTACTATGTAACGTCCGTACCGTTCCGTTACTTGTTTATATGTTTTAAAATTTTGACGAGGGACGGACGTATGCGTAATTAATTTTCGCAAGGATATTACAGTATTCATAACAAGAAGAGAAAGGTTTATACAAGTGTGTATATTAAGTATAATTTGTGTAATTTTCTTTTTTGATAATTTTGATATTTACTTTTATTTCTCTTGAAGCTTGAATTAGTATGTTAAGATACTCTTAACACCAACCAACGACGTAAATGGTGATCTATCTAGCCTCTCTCTTTTCTTAGACATTTTGTTTTGTTGTATCGACAAATAAGCTGAAGCTAGAAGGAAAAGCTACCGTTGAGCAGCTGTTCTTTTCCTATTGGTCAAGTCTACGGAAGTAAATGTTAGTGCCTTATTGATTAACAAAGACAAAACAACTGCTTTATCCCCCGTACACTCTATAGAAAATAACCAAACTGAACATTCGTATCAAATAGATATTCTTATAAATGATTACTAAAGACTAAAATCCGAAATAAATACCTGTCATGTTAAAATAAGTAAGTTAGAAGCTAAGTTGCATGAATGTGCGAAAAATATACAAAAAGCAGTTACAATCAAAAATACAATTTAGGACAAACCAGAGGATAAAGTTTACAAAAGTAGTCCATGAAAAAGTGAAAAGTATTTTGGGGAAAATGGGTACTCCAAGGCAAATTAAGATGATTTTAAGTGGAAAGCAAAAACAAAGGTGGGGAGAACAAGGTATTATATCTGCCTTAACACAACGTTCTGTCAGTGAGAAATTGTATAATCATCTGCGGTCAAAAGTGCGAATTCCTCTTCCTAGTACCAATACGCTTCGGCGTTGGGCTCAAATTCTCATTTTCCCCTGGACTTTCCAGACCTGTTTTACACATCATGAAAGAACAATCCCAATACCTGAGCGAGTTTCAAAAATTAACTGCCTTGATGTTCGATGAAATGAATGTTAATTCACGCATTTGTTATGATAGTGAAGATGACGTAATTTTAGGTCCTTCTAGAAACGTACAGGTTGCAATGGTTCGTGGCCTAACTAGTGACAGGAAACAGCCAATTATTATAATTTTGATAAAGTTATGAGTAAAACGCTGCTTCTAAATATAATTTTAGAAGTTCAACCTGCAAGGTACAAGATCATAGCTATTGTTTCAGATTTGAGGGGTAGTAATAGAAAATTCGGAATGATTTAGAACTCTAATCAAACCTATTTTGCGAATCCTGATTTCCAAAATAATAAAATATGGGTGTTTGCAGACGTACCTCATCTAATAAAATTATTAAGGAATCATTTTCTAGATAGTGGACAAAGTAAATGACGAATTAATACATATATCCTAGAGACTGTCCTAAAGGTTGATTCTGGTGAACTCAAAATTTGTCCAAAATTAACATGGGAACATATCCCAGTACTTGAAAATGATAGACAAAGGGTTGCAATGGCGATCCAATTATTCTCTCACCACACAGCTACTGCTATTGGCTATATTATGCCAGAAAAAAGTCATGTATCAAGTTTTATTTCATATGGTTAACAATTTTATTGACGTAATGAATTCTGGTGTACCATACAATAATAACAAACTTAAATGTGGTTTTGGCGTGAATTACGACGATCAGTTAGAAGTACTACAGCAGATGGAACAAACGATCACCCAGCTTAGTCATCGGAAAAAGTAGTTTGCCTCCTTTCCAACATAGTTTTCTCGTTTCTCTCCGGAGTTTAAATGGAATGTATTTAGAGTTAAGAGCAAAGGGTATGGATTATATTCTAACGAGAAAATTAAATCAAGGTGCTCTAGAGAACCTGTTTTCCCAGCTTCAAGGGTTATGCAATTGCTAGAATAACCCTTTACCAGTAGAAGTGAAACACTGAGATTGCGTTTGTTAATATTAGGATGTCGTCTTCCTCATCCTCCCAGCGCACCTGTAAAAGGAACAGGTGAAAAACTTGTGACAGAGTCTCTCCTGAAAGGGTTACTGAAGAGGATAAATCTAGAAAAGATGTGAAGAGCACTAAAGAAGGAATGGGTGTTTAGATTTAAGCTTAGTGTCCACTGACATTTTAGACTTTGACAGGAAGGAAACAACAGAAGCATTGAAATATGTTGCTGGTTAGAGTGGAAGAAAATGTAAAAATGCGTATGCTGTTTTGTTGCAAGGCACGCCTACTGGTAACAATGAATGGATTGAGGCACTGTCGCGAGGTCTTCTGGCTTAATCTTCACCTAAATGGATAGAAACTATTAAACAGTGCGAATCAATTTTCCGAAATTTTCACGGAAAACTATAGGGCGCAGCAAAAACGTGATAGGTTGATATTGGCATATGTTCATGATATGTGTAGTAAGCTTGTAATTTGATTGTTTTATTTGTAGTTTTAAGTTTACGAAATGTAAGATGCATGTTTTAGTCAGGTGTTATATTGAAAGGTAATGCATTCATGATTTACCAATGGAATTATGATGTCAGGTCATGAAGTAACCTGATATGTTTCTATCTGTTGAAAATGTGTACAACAGATGGCAGCAGTGCAAATGCTGAATTAGTGAAGTGGGCCATTTTATGATTTGAATGTGTTTGAACATTATTGAAGGTTATAAAAGATTATAATTATAATTGAAAAGAAATAGTATCACGTTTTCAAGCTTATATAAAGAGTTAGCATTTAATTGAATGTTGAATATGGCCGTGTGCAGTAAGATAGCTGCACAGCGGACATGTATACTCAATAGGCGTTACACGCAGCAGAGGAAATGTATGTGATGAAATAAACCTCTTATATTTTACCTTTTCTTTTATTATCTAACATTTAGTGTTACACCGTATTGTTGCTATAAGCTCTTTCTGGTGTGACATTATACAGCCTCCTGTTAGATGTACCACGATAGTTAGTCGTAGCCCCAACTCCGTAGGCAAACTTCCATTAGTGGGGCACCCTAACTGCACTACGGGAACATTACAACTGATATCATTAGATCAAGGGACTCACAAAATAAATCTATCTTCCCTGAGATTTAAGAGTAAAAGAGAATATCTTGTGCGCTGTTTGTATTAAGGAGCTGGCTGGACATAGTTACAGTATAAAGAAATGGAAGACCGTAACAAGGTGATCTCTTCGATATTTTGAAGAAAAGATTTTGTGAAGACCACAAGTTATTGATACTTCAGCAGATCAATAACATTTTTCTAGGATTCGCTATTTCAATGCCAAGACGAAAGACATTAAACGAAGAAATAATATGAAACAAAAGCAGCGACTACAAAGCTGTTCTTCTCGTGCTAGTTTACTGGAATAGGCAAGTACAATATTCTGCTAACCACTTAGATTTTAATTATTTTTACCTATTTTATGTTAGCTTTTGTTTTTGTTAATTATTTTTACATATTTGCCAAATTCTTCGAAACCACTTGCGCAGGATCTTTTCGTTTGGAATGCACATGTTTGAAGCACGCCGGCGAGCTACGGAAGGAACAAGCCCGATTGCTTTCACCAGCATGACTTCAGACTTTAGCTATCACGTGAGTAAACGAGTGAGAAAACGAAATCTATAGCTATGGAAAGACCTTCAGAAAAGAAAAGCGAGCGACCTGTCCACGGACCTTGGTGGTCACGAAGGCCCAGAATCATAGTTATTGATTTTTAAAGATGTGATTTAATTAAATAGATTTTAAGAAAAACCTCCACACGGATAGATTAAGATATCTCTTCGGGTTCGAATAAGAAAACAAATTAGACAATAAATAATAGATTAACCCGAGAGACTACTCATGTGACCAAGTGGCTCTATGGCCACAAAAGTACTTTATATCTATTGGTTATAGTTTAGGATGCGATGCAGGAAAACAGATTGCGCTGCCAGTTTGATGCTGTAATAAGTTTATTCTTATAAAAATGTTTTCAATAAAAGTGCAACAACTATGTTATCTTAATTGGACTCATAATGTATATCTTTGGTAAAGACAACGAATATATGTTTCTGTTTGTTTCAGCTAAATCATATTGTTAAAGTATAGTACTTGCTATAATCCATGTAATGGAACTTGTAAACCCAAACAGAATTGTACCTTCCGTTAGGAAATGCAATGTATATGTATTACGCATTGTGGTGATGCAAGAAAGCATATTCACTCTATTTAGTGAAGTGTTATTTTTGATTCCCTTACCGTAGTATAAGATTCTTGTTACAGTGAATGCCCCATTGGCGCTTCCTCTGCAATGGAGTCTTCACGTAACAAGACGGCTATAATCGCTCTTGTGATCAATAGGTGTTATCTGCCGCAGTGAGTATCTCGTCATGGGATTCTGCGCCAGTGACAGCCCTGGTGATAAAAAAAACGTCATAGGCGAACTAGGGTGATTTCGGAATGCATAACTTGTACATTCAAATCCGTTAAAACTGACATCCATAGCAGTTGTATGCTAAGATATCTTCACAACCCCCTACTTAGCAAACTAGTGATCCGAGCGTTACCTAGCAACCGAAGCAACCAGCTGTAGAGAGATATAAGGAAAACTCTGTTGTGTTAATATTGGTGGTGTACACTGGAAGAAACAGGTTGTGCACAGTTGTATGCTGAGTTCGACCCAAAGAAGTTTATTAAGCCTCTGGTCCGAGAGCGGGTAGCCTGTATTGAAAGCGTCTACAATTAGGGAACAAGACAACATTGCATGTTGAATGCAAGTTCAATTTTAATAAAGTCAAGTCACTATATAAGGACGTCGCTGTGGGATAGAAAAGTTATGCGCAGGTATAATTCTGCAGAAAGGTTGTCACAAAGAAGATATGTGTACGCCGTTACGGGATAACACGTCTGGTAAGGAGTTACGGGAGAACGATGGTGGTAGTTTTACCAGGATGAATTCACGAGAAGTTCATTCGGGAACCCCAGAGAAGTGCGATGATGGAAAGAAACATTGTTCACTACGAAAATGGAAGGAGGAGGATGAAAAGGAAGCTTCATCTGCCATGGCTGAAAAGGGGAGAGATGACGACCATAGACGATGAAATGCCGATTCAGCTAAACCTGAACTCAATGTACTGGAGGTGTTGGCCAGTTTCCATCGAACCATGATAAGTCGACAGATTCATCCTTTGAAAATTACGATATTGTGTGTTTGACTGGCGGGAACCAGGATGAGAACTTGCTTCTAAGTGATGTCCAGTCGCTGGTATATGAGATGGACAGCGAGTACGAAACCTCATTAAGACATTTGGAATCTTTGATTAAAAAACAATTCAAAGCTTCACAGGTACATGTTGAATCGTTGATACAGAAAAGATATGAAGATTCACAAGAGTGAATGAAATCGGTGATGCAAGGTCACGTTGAAGCATTACGAAAACAAGAAGAATTGATTTTACATCAAGTTGAACCGTGGATTCGAATACAATCGGATCAGTCACGGAAACGAATAGAATCATTTGTGTCGAATGAATTTGACGAGTCACGGAAACAATTAGATTTGTCGATGAAGAAACATTTAGAAATGTGGGAAAATAAAAAGTCTCTCCAAGCAAAGCTCCAACGGGATATGGAGTTCATGCAAATAAAACTTCAAGCTTAGTGTAAGGAGTTGAGGAAAAATATGCGAAAGGTTGCGGACCAAGTGAAATCTTCCGAGGATCAAGCGCAAATCAGGCACAATTTGATGGAAAAACTATTGAATGACATACGTGACGAGTTCGGAAAACGATGCCAAGTATTGTCTAACCAAAGGAGTGAGACATCAGAGCTGGCTGAAGGAATGTCATCGGTGATACATCAAGACAAAGACACTGTTCCCCCATGTCAAGAAACAGACAACTGGAAAAGACAATGAAAAACGTGGTGAGGTAGTAATGAGAGAAGAAATTCTTAATAGTATATCAAAAGAACATCCTATAACGAAACCAATTCAAGATTCGGAAAATTGCGGGACAGACCCAAAAGAAGATGAAGGCTTTTCGCTATTCAAACATTTTCGTCAGCGACGGAACGCAAAGAAGTCCAATCGCAAGGATCGAAGTAATGGTCAGAAACAGAATGTGCCTATCAATGGAGGTGTTCGTCATGATATTAAAAAAAACCATGTAGCGGAAACTTGTCAGGAGGGAAGTAATACGAGAAACACAGCTAGAAATTTGAAAGATAGACAATTGATGATTTGGGATTGAGCAAGATTAAGGTAACGGAACAAGAAGTATCTTGTATTCTTGCACTCGATGTGATACGTCCTTATGTAGCAAGATATTATCAAACCTAGCACCCGAGAAAAACCTTAACGGAACCTCTACTACCAACGGTACAGACTTCTCTAATCTTTCGGGAAATAAAGCAGGTAAAGTCCAGATGGTCACCCTACCAGTTACGATTGGAATATTCAACACTTTCGTAGATTTTAGTATTGTAGATGGGCTTCAATGTGATATAGTGCAAGGTAAAGACTTCGCAAAGAAACATCAAGGATTTGTTGGAGAAAAAAATAGAACGTTGTTCTGTGGACTCGACCAGAAGAGGATTACGATCCCGATAAGAAATAAGATGCAAAGGTATTTCCGGAAACCGGAGAAACATAACAATGATCCTATTTCCTTTGGTGAACCCAGGCACCGACATAAAAGAAGACAACGAAAAAAATAAGAGGATTAGAAGAAAGGAAATGTCTTCAATGTCTCAATTAAACAACCCGAATATCGAGCAGAGTCATGGTGATGGATTCGATAATAGATGGTGCAATGAAGGTTGTAAGTTTGCTGGAACTAATTTACTCTTTTGGAAGGATCTACAACTATGGAATAATAACGGCATGAGATTAGTTAACCCACCTATGCCTGAATACTTTATATATCCTGATGGTAATTGGAGTTATGCTTTGGATGAACCATGGAAAAACATAAGGAGTTCTGAGCACAGGACGATGTACTTGGGAAAATGGACATTGAGATGATGATTAATAGTGTAATAACAAATCATACTATGGACTATGCTATGAATAATGATGTCGGTTGATGTTTTGTTGTGAATGATCAAACATTTTTGTTATTTTTATGCTCGTTTGAAAAAGATATATATACTTATATATTTTGTTTTTGATTATTTTATGTACTTGTTTTAAGTTGTGTATATGCTTGCATGTTGTTATTATCTAGTTATTGCAGGACATACTATGGAATCGAGGCTGGAAGGTGGTATACCAGTACTATCAAAGAGTGGCGACAAGGATGAAGTCCTACGAAATCCTGATCATTAAGGACATATGTGAACGAGGTGGTACAATCACACGTTTCCAGAAGAAAG
>JAGDQP010074377.1:0-10279 GCA_022664845.1 Lepisma saccharinum | reverse complement strand
CGGGAGGTAATTCTTCACTGAGAGCATGGATACGATGGGATGAGCTTTCTGAAGGACCCAGAGCCTTTGATCTTTTTGCTGAGTCCACGCAGATATTTTTACGCCATTATTTCTTAATTTCCATAATTCACCAAGCCCTCTTAGTTTAATGGTTACAGCTGTGAACTTTGAATTCTCACTGGAGAAGTACACAGATTCGTGTCCTGTTGTTGGCTTGAAGATTTGCAGAATTTTCCGCAGTTACACTAGGCAAAATGACGAGGTGGTAGCTTGAGAAAAACCTTGTCTGCTACCCTTTTACTCCTTCCCTTGGAGGAGTGCTCACTAAGGGACATCACTCCTCATGCTTGTGGCAAGCTCAGAGACCAATAAATACCCAGACATTATTAAAAATAAATAAATAGCCCAATTTGTACACATTACACTACATGTTTACCAGAAACCAAATGCTCGGATGTTAGGTAAAATGTTTTTATGTTGGTAATATTATCGAAAAATTGTTTAAAGTTTATTTTTGGAGACTTATTTTGGACAGGTAATCTTATTCGCCTATTTTTCCCTATATCACCATATAATGCCTATCAACTCCTATTTGTGCCTATTTCCTTTAGTTTGTAATTTTATCACTATTTTGAGGATTTTAGTGAATATTTCCGATGTTTCTAGTACCTGTTTGACTACTCGTCAACCTTTTTTTAAAAAACTCTCAGCCTCTATTTGCCTTCCTGTTTTGTCTTCTTATTTCCAAAGCTTTAAGAGCCTATTTGCCTACATATCTCAAGGCTGTTACTGGCTATTGACTTACTATTATCAAGGTTTCTCTTGCCTATTTACCCTACATTTTTCAATATTTTAAGTGGTTATTTCTTAACCTGCCTACCTGTCTTTAGAGCCTGAAATGCCTAAAGGCTATAAATAAATTCTATTCAATCCGAAAGGTTAATTAGCTAGATATATAAGTTATATATTGAGGAAGTTCTGAAGAGACTTGAAAGAATACAAATTCTCTAAATAATGATAGAAAGGATAAAGAAATTGGTTAGGTCGAACATTTGTCATCCAGAAACTGTACACTGCAAAAACTGTACCTTTCAATAGTGGGTATGAAATGCCGATTTTGTATCCACAATTTCTGAGAAGCAGTGGCGATTATAGGGTTGGGCTTAGAGGGGCGGTTCTTTGCTTCCCAGTTCTTGGGAGGGAACATATTAAATTAATAAAAAAAAATATGGTAAAACATGAATCCCTATGCCCGTCACTGATTCTCAAAAACTGTGGGTACATTATACCGCCTATTTTTCAGAGGCAGTGACGGTCACAGGGATTCATTTTTTACCATCTTTTTTTATTAATCTGTTCCCTCCCAAGAACTGGGAGGCAAGGAACCGCCCCTCTAAACCCTAACCTGTGTTCGCTACTGCCTCTCAAAAATTGTGAGTACAAAATCGGCACTATTGAAAGGTACAGTTTTTACAGTGTATATTCAGAGATGATACTGAAGGTATGATTGAAAGAAATAGAGAAAAATGAAGATGATAAATAGAAATTAAAGAAATGAAAATCGTCGGCTGAAAGAAACGAATGTGTGGAAAACTTTAAACTTGCTTTAATGGATCTGCCCTCTTTCGAAATAACTACTATTATGGTCTCGGAAGCGATATGACACGAAAGTGCTGGGATAAAGTGAACAAATTGTGTTTTTTGTCATTGCCATCCATCCAGGATGGGAAAATCCTAAAGACGGGCAAGACCTGTAGTTTACAGTGGATTCTGAACAATTGCAACATGGATAGCATGGCGCCTTGCAACAAGGTTGCCAGTCACTTGCTTTGAACTTGTCACACTTAATATTGTATTGAACTTAAAGTATTAAACGAACTGGTTAGAACAACATAAATACATTATTTAAACAACATTGTCGTTGGTTGTTATTACTCATCTATTTCAAATATTTTGGAACAAGCCGTTATGCAAGAAAACTTGTCAAACTGCAAACTTATTTGAATTTAGTATCGTTGCACTTCCGCTGTCGTCTCAGTGCGCTGAAATCTCATTACATGCCACAACTGTTTCGCCGTAAGCTAATCACAATCAACTCCCACCCTTTTAGTACAGGCGTATTTTGCAATAAAATCAACATATTGACTGTGTCTGCTATAGCACAGGTTGATAATCAAAAGTCCTGTAATCAATATTCGGTTTCTACTAGTTTTTCGGCACGAATGTCGCAACACATTTTCAAATTTACCGCGTTGACGCGCCATTGTTTTCTGGAAGCCCCGTTTATGTTTTGACGGCATTGTACTCCAGAATTAGAAGTTTGTTCATGCATATACTGCCGTCTGCGCATAGGAAGGTTTACCTAGGACCTATGTTCGTTTTTTCACTGCCGGATAGCAATGCATTAGTTGAAACTTTTAAAAACATTTTGGCGTTTTTTCTGGCTTTTTTTGCTTATTGGCATTAAAAAACTTTTTAAATTATTGTTAATTAAATATAAAAATTAATTAACTAGTGAAGAACACTAATAAAAAATATAAATTAAAAATTGATCTTTATAAATTTCCAAAACACTTTTAATTTAGTTTGATTTTCTTTCTTTAAAGCACTGTACAGGGAGTCCTTTAATGTAAAATATATACAGCATATCAATACTGGAAAAATTCCGGAATTTTCGATAATCCGGCAGTCCACAGGTCCCGACGTTTTCGGATTTTTTATTGTCAACCTGTAACAAAATATTCTGGTGGAAAGTACAAGGAGAAAAATACCACCTTCAGAGAACTTCTTTCTGTAGGGACCAGTTGCACTAACCAGTTTAACTTTGAGTTAAATGAATCTACAAGACATAGATAAAAAATAATTTGTAGATGATGAATCCCATTCTTTCCAAACATTCCTGCCACCTGTTGATACTTCAGCAGAACTAGGAAAGAAATAATGCTATAGTATGCAATGATTGTTTCTAAATTCGATTTTAAAAACTGAGATAAGTATGGAGTTCAAGCTCAGCATCTGATACTTCCCGTTATGGGTGCGCAATAGATTACACGCATAGGAATTGCGCATTACGTCATTCCTAGTTCGGCTAAACTGACACCAGGTGGCAAGAAAGAAATTGAGAGAATATGGTTTGCTATTTATATAAATATTTTATCTATGACTGGTGGATTAGCTTGTGGATTAAGTTAAAATCTAAAATGACTGAAATGTTCTGTGCAATGTCTCCGATTGATCAAGTGAATGGTCATGGTAATTTCACACTATATGCACTCAGTCTGTAAAATAGATTAGTGTCTCAACGATAGTCAGTACTTGAGGAACTAACTTTGAATTTCTGTTCAGTGACCTTGATTTACTCAGTTTAGTAACATAACGACATCTTCGCATGGTAATTTTAGACTCCTCTTCTGTGATATTAGACTTATTCCACTTGGAGGTTTCACTATTGTCTTCATCCTCACTTTCGAATCAGTGTTTCTTTCAGAGGAGTGACCGGGAGTATTACACCTTTTCCCCTGACCAAGTCAATTACCTTCCTAAATAAAAACAACAAATATTGTAACAAGGAGACAATTCAAAGATGAAAAAGAAACCTTAGAAATTTACAATTGCAAAATTTCAGTGTATGTCACTTGCAATATGCAAAAAAAAAAAAAAAAAACTTATGGTGCCCATTCAACACCCATAAAACTGCTACATTTTGCAGAGGTGCCTAGTGATTCTGCAGAAAACAAAAGCCTCACTTTGCGTGATTATAAGTAGATGTAATGATTTTTCAAAGAAGTGGGATTTATGCGACAAATATGTACTGTACCTCTGTTAGGAACTGTGTATGTATGTGAATGAGAGACAGATATAAATGAATGAATATAGTGGTTGCATATGTGGAACGTAATCCATCATTTTTCTTATATAGGCCTAGCAGATATTGAAACGTTACTCTATACTATTTACTGTCAATACAATTCACATACTCCTCCCACTCCTTTCTGCGTTCTACCTCTTCCACTTTTTTCTGAGAAGACTATGAAGTCTCCTGTTGCTACCCACCGTAATCTGTAGTTCCCACTAAAGGACTACGCCCTCTATCCTCTTTTACCGCCTTCTAAAACTTAAAATACCCCAGCATATTTTCGTTAAGGTTGTTCGTCGGACTCGGACTGTCTGATGTTTGGACATTTTTCGGTCCAAGTTTGACCCATTGTCTAAACAGTTCAAATCCGGTCAGTGAGTCCAATTTTGGAGGACAGTTCGAGTACGATCAGTGGGTCTGATTTCACAAAGTTCGAGTCCGGTTAGTGAGTCCGATTTCCTACAGTTCGAGTCCGGTCAGTTAGTCCGATTTTCGACAGTCCGAGTCCGGTTAGTGAGTCCGATTTCCTACAGTTCGAGTCCGGTTAGTGAGTCCAATTTTGGAGGACAGTTCGAGTACAATCAGTGAGTCCGATTTCGGTCAATGACTCCGATTTCGGATATTTGAAATCCTGTCAGTGAGTTGGTTTTCGTACAGTTCGACAAAGCCTGCCTTTCATCTTAGTACTTACACTTCAGTATGATGTCATTATCATTTTATTATCTTTGATCCATTATTGTTTCGAGAAAAATTATCCTTTTCTCAGCACTCTAGTCTATTATTTCGGTATTCTTTAAGAAAACAATTTCTATTTGTTTGTCCTCACTTTCTCTTGTTGTTGTTCTTCTACTGTTTAAGTATATCAATGAATATTCATTTTTTCCCTGTATTTCACATCATAATAAACCAGGAAGAACAAAGGTAGAAAAAATCAGCATAATGCTTGACAGGATCTTAAGATTTACGGCTAACAATGTAAGAGATAATCTCTCCCATCGCCTTGAAGAAACAGCAACAAGTATTGGAAGCACGTAACTCTATCACAGTTTTAATCCAGTCTTAAGGCACTCCCCCTTGTATCCCGCACCCCCTCCTGCACCGCAACAAGCATGAGTATATATCCTTGGCCATACAGACAACAATCCGCCTTGTACAACAATCCCCTTCGTAATTAAAGTAAGAGCCTAGTCTTCGCTTGTGGATGACAACATTCATTGAACAATTTTCCAGAAGCAATATCGACTCCTCTACTCAGCCGCCATCTATCTACCTTTGTTTACTTTCTTACGACCAAATAAATGAGGCAACGCGCGTTAGTGGAAGGAAAAAGGTTTTCTGCAGAACGTCTAGAGAAAAAAGAAAGAAAGAGAGGACCAACAGGTTTAATCTACCCATTCGAGGACGTCCACTAATTGAATATCGCTCAAGAGGGATGGAACGACTGTAAACTCAGAAGATATAATTATAAAGGAAAATTGACAAAAGATAGGGAGTTCGTTAATATAAGATGGTGGACATTTACCTAAATATTTTAAATACACTAAACCGCATTTTTCCTTTTTCAATTTGAATTTAATTTTTAAGGCATTTAGGCAACTTTGGCTCAACCCGGATCGTTGATGATGGTTGTGATGGAATGAAGAAAGCAGAAGGAAACGGAAGAACCTGGAGAAAACCTACTCACACGTGTTTTTCCACCACAAAGTCCACATGGCATGAGCAGGGATCGAACTCACGACCACAAGCACTAGAGGTAAGTAACCCTCTACCATTGGGCCACCGCAGTCTCCTACAAAGCGCAGTCAATGTCCAAGTTTCGCAGCCGTACATCATTACAGGTAAGATACATTGATTATAAACTTGGAAGTTGAGACACATTGGTAGTTTGCTTTTGAAAATAAAGTGTAGTCTTCCAAACGAGGACCATGCCATTTTACATCTATTTATTTTATCCGTCAACTTGACATTCGATGTTTTGAGTTGCTCTAGGTAAACATACTCATCCACTTTACCTATTGTCTCTCCGTGAATCTTTATTTCCTTCTTTTCAATATGTTTATTATACATTACTTCTGTTTTGCTTAAATACATTTTAAGTCCTATTTTGTTTGCTATGTTTTGTTTATACTAAGAAATAAAATCATTAGCCAGATAGCATGTCAACTTGTAACAAGAGTTGGTCACTTGCTTTGAGCTTGTCATATTTGATAGTGTGTTGAACTTAATGAATAAGTAACACAAACTCAGAACAAAGTGTGTGGCTTGTTTGAACAATATTGTTGCTGGTTGTTATAACTAACCTAATTCAAGCTGTTTGGAGCAAGCTGTTATTCGAGGAATACGAACTTAAAATTTATTGGAATTTTCTTTCATTACGCTTCCGCTGTCGTCTCAGTGGGATGAAGTCCCTCCATCCACATACTAAGACTGTTTCGCCGTAAGCTAATCTCAGTCAGCTACTACCTTTTTACTACAGGTGTCTCTTGAGATCTGATTGAGATTTGATCTTAGATCTCTTTAGACTGAGTATAAATAGCGCTTGAAAGGTGAGGTAGAGCGTGTGGATCTGTGGTGTAGTGATCAGACTAATGTCACAGATGTCTTCGGTTCGATTCCCACCCAGTACAAAGTTTTTATTATTTTAAAAAGAAATGTATCAAATTTTCCTTTCTTATCCTATCAAGGCTAGTATAATCTTGATTCTTGTATTCTAAACTGCTTCATTCAACCTTCTTTAAACCTTTCTGGCTTGACTTGCTAATCTTACATTAAGATTTTATACTTGTCAAAGGAAGCTTCATACTTCTGACACGGTAAGGAAGCAACTGGGAGCTGGACATGTAGAACACAATGTACATCGTTGGGGAGGTTTCAGCGAGCTGTATACGAAATGGAAAGTAATTTGTGCAGAATGGATACGGATTGCGAGGGGGAAAAAAAGGCAAAATGTCCACGCGTTAAAAAAAAAGACGAAAGCAAGAGTAACGGTTGCCGTACTGGGCGTGTAGCCGCACCGTCGACACCCATTTATTTTTTATATGTTGGTTGAAACAGTTTTGTACCGGTATACGAGCTGATAGCCGTTAAAACATCTTGCGCATTCTCGAGTTGGTATATGACCAACTTAAGAATTTTGTGTTCAAACCTTTTCTATTTTACTCATGGTATGCCTGAAGAGCATCCTGGGACATTCCGCACCTCTGTGCAGCAGTGCTTTCCGCCAGATGTTGTCCAATCATGTGCGTCCAATGACGACTGTGCACATCGTCATTTATCAAGTGTTCGTATTGCAATGCACGCTTCTGCTTCCATCATTTTGTTGTCCTTCGGCATGTCCATTATTAAACACATTTCCCCCTGTATTTGTTTCTATAGTTTCACGTCTTGCACTATCCCTACGTACGAACACGTATCTAGGACATGATACCTTTTGTATTCTCGTTTACACACAGGTGTATACAAACGTGTTATCACCCTTCTCACTTCCCACTATAATTACCAATTTCTAGAACGATGGATACACAGTATCGTTTCATCACTGATTTTTCCACAGAAAAAAAATAAATGATAGTCGACGGTGAGATTTGAATCCACGCTTCGAAGTCGACTGCCTTTACCACTCGGCCACACGGCCAGTACAGCAACAGTTACTCTTGCGTTCGTCTACTTTTTCACGCGTGGACATTTTGCCTTTATTTGGCAATCTGTATTCATTCTGCACAAATTATTTTCCATTTCATATACAGCTCGCTGAACCCTTCCCAACGATATACATTGTGTCCTACATTTCCACCTCCCAGTTGCTCCACTCCCGTGGGAGTCAGGTCAGAATTGCTATGAAAGTACTTTGAAAATTTTAAGTATTTTTTTTTTGTTTCCTCAAGAAGAAGAAAAACTGTATTAATATGCAATTAGTACTAAGAAGTAAACATATTTTGAACTTAAATTGAAATTTGATTCACTCTCTTCTAATACTTCCCTCCTTTTGCACACTCCTTCTACAACTTCTCTTGTGGTGACGGTTTCTTTATTAGTTAAATAAATGTCAAATGAAAAAGTTTTGACTGAAGAAGGAAAATTAGAAACATGTTTCCATCTTCTCTTTCTCTATCTCTTTGGTTCTGTCTTAGCAATTAATTGTCTTACGTACTGTTCACTTTGCTTCCTGTTCTTTTTGCTTCGTTCTCCTCTTTGTTGTTTCTTCGCATTCTTCTTAACATTAAGTTTCTCTAATGAAGCAAACAAAAACCCCAGGAAACAATAAAAGAAATAGAAAAAATAGGAAGCTCTATAAGGAAAATCTTTTCTCAATCACAACATAGTTTTCTCCAAGTTTTCCACAATGTCTTCTAATTTCTCCAAGTTTTCCGTTTTCTATCTCTTCCAAGCAGGGTTGCTAATTACTATTGAATTTTAGTGTGCTGTTAAATCCTCAAGGCATTGTGAAGCTATTAGTGTTGCCCACGAGACGAGATTAAGGCTGTCTCGTCTGGAAAGGAAGTGTATTGTACATTTCGAGCATTCTGTCTCGTCTCGTTTTTCATAGACATTTCTCTGTCTCCTCTCGTCCACACTAGAAGTTATTTTTTTTTAGAAATATGCGTTCATTGACTTTATTTTATGGCCTTTAAGCACTTCAGACTCAAGGCAGAATAGGGTGGGGAAAGGATGTTGGAAGGTAGTGGTCCAAGGCCTAGTTTGCCGATACCATCACGGCATTTTCCTGCTGTGACTGAGAAAAAAATCTTGGGAAGACCTCAGTCAGGTGATCGCCCGCTGGAATAATTCCTAGAAATTTCCGAATGCCAAGCCAACGCTTTACCCAATGACCTACGGCCGCTTGGTACGTTCATTCATGTCCTGGTATTAGATACTGCTTATACGAATTTGAATTTTATTTTAGGGCCTTTAAGCATCTGACGCTCAGGCCAGGATAGGGTGGGGAATGGATTGTGGAAGATAGACAGCCAGGGACTATTTTTAGGCACCATCCCGGCATTTCCCTAATGTGACAGGAAAAATCTTTGGAAAACATCAGTCAGGATGGTCGGCCGCTGAGATCGATCCCAGGACCTCCCGAATGCTAAGTCAACGTTTTACCACTGAGCCTCGCTGCTCGGTGATGATAATGATGATGGTGATTATGGGTGGGTTTTCCATTACCTTCCTACTTTTTGTTCATCCTTTTTCAAGGAAACGCCTGTAGATGTTTAAATGTTTTTTTGTTTCTTTTAAATTTATTTTAAGGGTTTTAGGCAACTTTTACTCAGGTCGAATGGATGATGAAGGCAGAATTAATGGAATGAAGAAAGTGGTAGAAAACGTGAGATCTCCGACAAAACTCATGCACACGTTTTTTGTCCAACACAAAGCCGTGTTTAAATGGGTGAACCACGAAAATCTTAAATCCTATGTCAGTGATTGACCTATTTCAACAGCTAATTGCTATCAGTAGCTAGCAATAAATACCACGTTCTTCTTTTCTTTCAATTGTAGCAGTTTTGTACACGAAGATTTATTTTCACCTAACATAGGATTGCAACTCTGAATCTGTGTCTGTTATTCGACTGTTTGAAGAAGTTTTGTTTCTTAATCTTCACCTCCTCCTTCCTCGGTTCTTCACTCCCTTTCCATATCCTACGCAGTCTTTAACAATCAAAATCACCAGAAAAAAAAGGGAAAAAACAAAGACGAAGAAGAAGTGGCAGAAAAGCCGCTGAAATATAAACGTTCTTTTCGTCTTATTTGAAAGGGTTGGTCTGTGTGAGTAGTAGATGTTAGTTGGCACTAAGGGAAAGAAAAAGAGACTTAAGGCATTGCGGAAAAGGGTTGAAAATAGGGGTTGCAATGATGAAAGAAACAAAAAGCAAAAGGGTAAAAGGTAGACAAGAGAGGGAATGAATTTTCGGGGGAGAAAATTGGAATTTAATACCCCATCTTCTTAATCTCTAGTAATGGGCGTGTTAAGACCTTGATCATATCTCTATATGCTGGGGCACACAGATTTCTAATTTCTGGTAGTGATGTTTCATTTTTCTTTTTCTTGTACGAATTCTTATTTTCCCACTTTGTCTGTGAAGGAAACATTAATGTAACTCGTGGAACTCAATTCTTCATAATTAAAATCGTCTGTTCAAAAGGAGAGGGGGTTCAATGCTGAGAGGTACTCGAAAAACCCCTAATTTATACTTCATTTTCATAAAAACTATTATTTTTCTTGCATTGGAAACCGTCTGACGAGGGACTTTGGTAACAAGATTTCGGATCGGATGGAAAACAAACTGGCTCATACAGAATCGTGAATCTAGTTTTATTCAATGTTTTATTCACTCTTTAAAATTAATACATTCAATCTAACGTCGTTACAGTGATTGTAACTTGATATTCAGGAACTGTTTACAATATTTTATTTCTACAATTTAA
>JAGDQP010074376.1:0-10279 GCA_022664845.1 Lepisma saccharinum | reverse complement strand
GTCTATGGCAGACCTACCTAGCGGATGAATTCAAAATCATGTGCTATGAACAAAAACCCATTAGTTTTAGCGCAGCAAGAAATGGGAAAGCGTGATAAGTCTATCTATTATGAGCCCTATGCTTCTAGTTGAAATTTTAGTTGTTGGTATTTTTATTCATTCAACTTCGATAGGCAGTTCAGATACAAACCCGTCACTTGCCTTACAGATGACGACCCTCCGCGAATTCTACCTTTATTATTATCATTATTCAAATAAATTCCCTTTCTGTAGACGAACCAGGCTATTCGATCTAAACTTGTTACTTCTCTGGCAACAAATCACCTTTCCGAACGATCGAGCGGACGAACACATGGTTACACGGCCACAAGGAATCTAGTCTATATACATTTGCTTGAGTTTGTTGCTCAGTAGTGTAATTCGTAGACTTAATATTGGACATTATGAGCTTTTGTTCATAATCATAACTTGGGTGTCATGGGACTTTGCTTATGAGAAATGTGAGTGAGATGCAGTTAGACGCCACAACACGGTGATGACACTAAGGACAGATGCTTGTGAATCTTCTTGTTCAGGGGCTTCTCTGAACATAGATGGAGACAGGTGAGGCCCTGTTAGTACACTGATGATTACTGTGCAATGTATGAGGGTGCTACGTGGTGGGGCATGTCTGGTAAATGAAAAGCTGATAGATATGCAAAGTCAGGATGGTTGGGTGGTAAT
Source organism: Lepisma saccharinum (assembly GCA_022664845.1). Taxonomy (NCBI): domain Eukaryota; kingdom Metazoa; phylum Arthropoda; class Insecta; order Zygentoma; family Lepismatidae; genus Lepisma; species Lepisma saccharinum. The sequence goes on along the minus strand of JAGDQP010074376.1, from coordinate 9,556 downwards.
GTGTAATGGTATAGAGTGAATAAGAGGGAAAGTGGTGGTTGGGCGTATGTAGTTCGAGTAGGATGAGTCTCGTGATTCTGAATAATGTCATGCAGGAGTAGATGGTTTTCTTCATATCTGCGTGTGATGTATTTAGTCAGTAGTTTCTCTAGGTGGAGTAGCAGATGGGGGAATGTAATTCGTTCATATAGTTCACGAGTAGGACTAGCAAGTTTTATCCGGTATGCAATTCTGAGGGCATGTCTTTCAAGAATTTGAAGTTTCTTATAGAATTTGACGTCTGCTGAAATCCATGCAGGAAACCTATAGGCAGAGGCGGCGTTTGGGGGAGGCAACTGGGGCAGCCGCCCCAGGCCCGCGCATAGGGAGGCCCCGCGTTCCGAGTTGATATTTTTCTTACTCAATGATATAAAAGTTGATTTGTAAAAAAAGTTTACAAAAAACTAGTTTGTATAGTTTCCATGCGAAATGTAATGTGAAATGGAAATGAATAAAGAAGCACTTGTAATTAGCAATCCAGTTTTTAAAATATATTGTACTTTCTTTAAATAAATTATGTCGGATTTATTTTTCATAAGAAACCGTTGTTCATTAAAAAAAGAGAATATTTAGTAATAAATTTAGGGTTAGGAATGAAAGGAAGAAGTGAGAGGAAGCTTCTAGGGGGAACTTGCTTACTGCTTTATCGGCTTTAGATGTAACATTTCGGCGCTCAGCGATTTTTACTTATACTTTGGCCCCGCGGGGTCATTATTGCCCTAGGCCCCGCGCTCACCTAACGCCGCCTCTGCCTATAGGTAAAGACTGGGCGGAAGAAAGCTTTATACATGTTGATGATAGTTGTTGGCTTTAGACCCCAGGTGGTACCTGTGACACGTTTCAGAAGATTTAAGCGATTGGTTGCTTTTGAAATGATTTTCTGTAAATGAGGTCGCCATGTGAGATGGTGGTCGGAGATTATGACTAGGTATGTTACTTGATTAGATGGAATAACGGGCTCATGTGAGACTTGAATATTTAATCGATTGTGATTTCTTCGAACTCTTGATCTGCGTCTAGGTGGGATGAAGACAATGGCTTGAGTCTTGCGAGAATTTATGGTGAGTCCCCACTTACTGCACCATGTGGTGAAAGTGTTGATGGCCTCGGTGAGTGTGCGATTGATATGTTGCATGGAGTGGCTGAGGGCAAGAAAGGCAGTGTCATCGGCGTACTGAAAAAGATGGATGTTGGGTGATAAGGGTGGAAAATCTGCGACAAAAAGAAGGTATAAAAGTGGCGATAGGGAGGATCTTGGGGTACTCCGCAGTGTAGGAAGATAGGGTGAGAGATAGCAGAGTTAATGTTGATGTAGGCTAAACGATTGGTAAGGAAGTGAAAAATAAATCGTAGGTATGTGACGGGCAGTATGAAAGTTTGGAGTTTGTAGATAAGAGCCTGGTGCCAAACGCGATCGAAAGCTTTTTCTAGGTCGAAAAGGATTAAACAGGAGGGTTGTGATGTATTGTAATGGTTAATGATCATATTTGTAAGTGTGAGAAGTTGATCGTTTATACTGAATGATGGACGGAAACCAGCTTGATGGAGGGGAAGAAGATTGTAATGATCTAGGTGAGTGTGTAGTCGCTTAACCAAGATTTTCTCTAGAGTTTTACTGAAGGTAGATGTTAGTTGTATGGGGCGGTATGAGGAGACTTCATGTGGTGGTTTTTGAGGTTTGGGAAACATTAGTGTTTTAGATGTTTTCCATTCGGGTGGGATATATCCAGTGCGGAGGATGAAGGTAAATATTGTGGCGAGGAGATGGACTAAGTTAATAGGAGCTTCCTTGAGATGACGGTAGGTTATTTGGTCTATTAAAGGAGCGGTATTGCGTTTGCGGGCGATGGCTTGGATGATTTCATCGGTGGTGATAGGTGCAGTAAGTGGGTGTTCTGGAAGATGGTGATCTATGCTAGGTTGTAGATGGGGTGATGATAAATTAAGACTGTCAGAAGGATGTCGTTGGCATGGATTGAATGGGATTTGTGGAGTAAATATGGTTTGTAGGTAATTAGCGAATGCGTTAGCTTTGTCTTCGTCAGAGTGAAGGGCGTGTTCTTCTTGGATGAGTGGGTAGGATGATTCACTGTATTTACCTTCTAATGAATTAAAGCGCTTCCAATACTTGTTAGGATGGTTGGTCTCAGCTAATGTATTGCACGTTTTTATCCATTGTCGCAATTTATATGCCTTAATGTAGTTATGAGCTGTACGTTGATATTGTCGATGAAGACGGAGAGATTCAGGATTGCCTGTGCGTTGAAAGTCGCGAAAAAGTGTTCGAGAACGATTTATTAATGGTAAATATTGCGGAGATAAGTTTGGACGATGAGGGTATGAGCTGCTAGTTGATATGTGTTTTGTAAAAGCTTGATGAATTACATTATGGATGTTGTCAAGAGCAGTGTATAGTTGATGTTCAGTCGATGGAGGTGTTATTAGTTCAGCATGAGTTTGTACAGAGTTTCTATATCCATCCCAGTCGGCTTTGTCGAAACGAAGTACAGTTCGTGGAGGTGACTGTGATCGATACGGTGATGAGTTTTGATCGTAAGTTTCACTGGAACATGGTCACTACCAATAGGGTCTAAATCTTCTATGTGGCTGCGTGCGGCTAATGATGTAGAAGTGATGATGACGTCGGGAGTGGTATTGAAAATAGGTCGGGTGGGTTTTGGAATATGATGAATGGTTCCGGTTGTTTGTAATTCTATAAGATTTTGAAAGTCTGTTTTTTCTCTAGCTGTGCGACTGTGAATGTTAACATCCGCCATGATGATGTAGTGACGAAAGTTGTTGGAAATATATGTGAAAAACGTTGTCGGAATATTGTGGCCGGGCCTTATGTATATGGTCGCTAGGGTGATGTAGATACTTTTGTAATAGATAGTGGTGATAAGATGTTCTGGAAGGTTAGGAAGGTTGGATTGGTGTTGTCTGTGGGCTATGTATGGAGGAAAACCTATTGCTACTCCACCATTTGCTCGGAGGGCTGGTATGGTTCTGTCACTACGTAAGAGGGTATATCCTGGTATTTTACAGTTGTGTTTCGAGGTGAGATGAGTTTCATTAAGCATGAATGTATTGACGTGTTCTTCGAGAAGAAGTTGTGTGAAGAGAGGTTGATGGGAGGTGAGAGAGCGGATGTTTAGGAACAAAAACGTCAAAGCCATAATAATCATGATCAAATGATGAGATGTTGAGATTTGTTTACACTTCTGTCTCCAAAGCACTGCCATGAAAATGAACGTACGGGCCGGAATATGTTGCATTGAAGTTGACATTCAAGGTTAATCTGTCTGCGTATTGGATTTGTTGAAGCATGTGATGGCATTGACATGGATGGATATTTTGAAGAGTAACAGTGATGAAAGCAAGAACTTGATCAATGGTGATCGGTTGGTAGATTGAAGTGACTGGTCTGGTAGTTTGTGTTGCAGTTTAAGTTGGTCGGATCGGAACGATGAGTTCAGGTTTTGTAGGTTCAGCTGTCGGTCGTGCTTTACATTTGTAACTAAAGGTGGGATGTGCTTCACCACAGATTGTGCATTTCGGAGGTCTTTGTAGGTTGGTGCATGATTTGGTGAGGTGTGACTCTGAACAGAAACCACATTTGATGTTGTTGGTGCATTTAGAAGTAGGATGATCGTTGTACGTTTGACATTTTTTGCATCGAATCGGAAGTGGTGGTGATGAATGTGAAGGCTCAACACGACAATGCTTTTTATAGATGAGAGCGCCATTTGATAAGAGATCATCGATGGTTTCTTGATGATTTGTGAGGACACGCACCATGAATGGTTCGGTTCTGGTTTTGATGCGAATGCATTTGATTATGGAATAGCCTTCAAGTTTGAGTTCTGATTCTACTTCACTGTCGGTGATAGTGGGTTCCACTCCTCTGATGACGACTGAAAGTGTAAGTTGGCGACGAGGTGGTGGTGGTTGCTTTGGTGGTTTGTTATTTAGACGTGCTAAGTTGGCTGATTGACCGAAGATTTCAAAACTGTGTTTGTTGCGTATTTTTGTGGCAATGTCCGGATCAATTGATTGGATAATCATGCCATTCATTGTCGGTATAATGCGACTGATGATGTCTCGACTGAAGTACTTATTAAGCTGTTGAAAGAGAAGTTTTGGATTCCTGAATTTTTCGTCAAAGTTCGTCAGAAGGAAAGAATGTTTTGGAGAAAGTTCCGGAAATTGCTGATAATCGTTGATGTCCATTCTATGCTCTATGTCTGATCCTGATTCACTGATCGTGTGTGTCTTTTTGAAAGGTGGTGATTGTCGCCCTGAGTTGTCGGTATGAGGTGAGCGTGACCGTGATGCTGTTTCAATGTTCCGTTGTTTTCTGTTGAGTAATGTTGAATATGGTGGTGGTCCTGGTACCTGTGCTGGTAATCGGTGTTGTAGATGTTGGCCTTGATCCGCCATAATGATGAGAAGAATGAGGGCCAGAGGCCCCAGAAGCGTTAATAGATATGCAGTATACGTCACGATAAACCTACAGTTAAAATGATGATAGGTGATCAGTCTCTGTGCAATGACTGCAAAAGTTGTCTCAATCTAACTTCCACCCTCCGACTCTGAGAAGAGCCGTCGATCCCAATGTGATCGTACGCCTGTTTGTCTCGCTCGTGCGTGTTTCAACATAAGGTCTTCGTACACAGGTTAACTAACCAAAGTTAGGCTAGGTTAAGTTATCGTACATGCTGTACCCTGCATACATTATTTAGATTCCTGCTGTATATATCCATCTGATGTATATATTATTTTACAATACTCCATTGTGTTTATACAATCGCTTTAATCTGCATAACGAATCATTATTAAACATATTGAAATCGTGTGCCAATAATACAGCACAAAAAACAACAATTTAGCATAATAGAAAAAAGTTACTTCAACTTTACACATTAAAAGTAGAGACATTGACACAAGCGGGAAAGCAACATGCGACAGTATGTTATGAACTCATTCACCTTTATTAGGAGTTAATTACTACCACAATAGGTAAATACACTTGCTAATCTTTCGAAAAGAAAACCTTAGGAAGCAAAAGAGTTAAACTTAATTCCCGACAGTATGTTTTGTTTTTGCCGCGATCACGCCCGCGTATGAATATCACATGCAGTCCCAGTGATACAGATTGAACTGTCCGACAGAGAATTTAGTTCTTGTATGTTTGAGATCGTTGCACTTGTTTACGATATTCTTTTACAACGCTCGCCAGATAATAAACTGTCTACAGATTTCATTTAATTATCTCGCAGGATTGTGATATTACCTTTCCAGAGACACACAGTTCGAATAACTGCATCAGCTCAAATTTGAAAAGTACGCCTTAGCTCGTATTTGAGAATTACCATTCTCAAATTTTAATTTTTGAGAATATTTTTGCTCACTTTCAAGTAAAATTTACTCGATCTTTTTGAGTAGAAAAATTTGTTCATTTCTGAGAAAGTCATTTTTAACGGTGTATGCAAATGCCGGAATAGTACCTATACGAAGTAGGACCTGGCCGACTACATTCCAACATCCTCTCCCTATCCTATCCTGTTCTGACCTGATACCTCAAGGACATTAAAAATCGAAATGAGTTTTAATTTCTCTAATCGTTTCTGGCTGCATACTCAATGTAGTCCATTTCTATGTATGTATATAAAATAAATACATGTAGCAACAAAATATATATATTCGGTATATGTATCAGTTCAGCCGTGACGAAAAGCTGTTTGTTGCTCTATCTGATTATTATTGTTCATAGAATCGTATTGCAGGATGTTTTATTAATTGATGCAAATTAAAATCGCCATGTAATTGTGTACAATAGGTGCCGAATGCACAGCAAATTACTGGTGTATAATTTTTCTCTGTCTGATTTTCAACGAGATCATTAATAGTGTTGTGATTTAATTATATTGAACCGAAGGATGCATTGGTTATTGCAAAAAATAGTTTTTTATACTTCCTTCCATGTAGGGTTATCATACGACAGACTTTTAAAAAGAGGACATTTTGACAATTCGCAATATACATACGGTATCATATTCAGTCGTTTTCTATCCACTGCTGGATGAAGGCTTCCCCTTTTCTTTTCACATATCTCGGTCTCCTCCTATTCTCATCCATGTAGATCCTGAATAACGCTTGATTTCATCTACCCATCTTACATTTGAACGTTGTTTCGGTCGTTTCTTTTCTCTAGGAATCCTCTGTAGTACATTTGTCGTCCACCTTCCATCTGTTCGTCTAGCTATGTGACCGGCCCATCTCCACTTCATCTTCTTCGCAGTCTTGATCTACATCTACGTTCGTTTGTTCGCGAATCCATTCATTTGTCTTCCTGTCCCTCCTGGTTATTCCTAGCATGCATCTCTCCATTGTTCTTTGCGTGACTCTCAATCTTTGAGTCGTTTGCGCATTCAGTGCCCACGCTTCACAATCGTACATAATAACTGGTAAGACACATTGATTACAAACTGTACGCTTCAGACACATTGGTAGTTTGCTTTTGAAAATAAAGTGTAATCTTGCAAACGAATTCCACGCCATTTTACATCTTCTATTTATTTCATCAGTCAACTTGGCATTCGATGTTTTGAGCTGGCCAAGATAAACATACTCATCAACTATGCCTATTGTCTCTCCGTATACTTCCTTCTTTGGCCTATTCACTTCCGTTAATCAAATTAGAGATTATAGACATCAATGAAGTACTAACACACTCCAAGAATTCCACATTTCCAACGAAAAATCATAGGGAGGGAAATTGTTCCCTTTCCACCTTAAACGCCGCTCATGATACCAGAGATCGCGTGAGTTAAGCTTGGAGCTCTGAGCTCGTAATTTGTTTTTACGACGCGACATGGAACTAGTGTCAACCGCTGGTCGCACCGTCTGGTGGTGTTTGTAGGAACTTTTTCAAGAGACTTACTGCGAAAGTACGTAAGTATTGCCAGGTGTTGTTATATCAATATTATGTTTTCTTTTTCTCGAATTAAAAATCGTTACAGTGAGAAAAAAAATATGAAATTGTTACTAAAACTGGCACAAATAATATAATGTTTTCCAGTGTACACGTGTTACATGCTTCGAGCTAAATAAAAGCTGGTATTCTTACCTTCAGTAAGGAGAATGTGGTTGGAAATGAATTCGTTAAAAAAAATACTGACTTCTTAGCCTTACCTCTTCGAAAAGGAAGATCCCTTCTTGGGTTGGGTGGATTGATTTACAACCAGCGGAAAAGTTATAGGGTACTTCCTCCCGCTCAGTGGCCAGCTGCTTCCTTCTCCTGTGGTACTATGTATTTTGTGTGTTCCACTAGAAATGAAAGACCAGACTCTGTGGTTCCACGCACATGATCGCCAAAAATGAAAGTATTTTGTTAATTAAAAAAAATGGCCTAGGGTCTAGTGGTTACAATCGCGGAATTTATATCACGGGCGGGTGGGTGAGAAATAATCCTACTTCCGGGTATCGGACGGAAATGAGGTTTTCCATGGTTTCCTCCTTACATTCACTATGAGAATACCGGTATGGATCCTAGAACAAGGCCTTGCTTCTACATTTGTCGTCCTTGGCCCAGTGAGAACACTCCTCGAAAGATGCCATCGTTGAGATTGGTGCTTCGGGCATAGCAACTTCTCTGCTCCATATAAGTTAAACAAAATGAAGAAACGAAACATGTTTCCATTGATTATTGATGTTTATTTGCTTTTAAAAGAATACCAAGCGCATAATAGCTTCATGTTCCACCTCTATGAACGTATTCTACAACACTTTTTCAATATGTAAAATAAACTACATCATTCTTCGTAACAAACGAAGCGTTCAGATCTAGAGATATAAAAAAAATCTTACAATATCCACTAACCGGGGTCGGTTTGACTTTAAAAATAATTACACTAGAGTCTCCTTAAACCGAATTTGATGGGACGAGCAGTGATTTGGTTAAAGCGGAAACATAGTGATTTCCATACTGTTGTTTAGTACTGTACTACGTGTTAAAAAAATATTTATTTTAAATAAACAAAACAATTTATCCTTTACTGTATTTATAAGAACTAAAAAAAACTTTAATACATGTATTTAAAGTTACATAGTACGTACTGTACATATACAATTTTAATTTATTCGTACATACGAAAGAGAAATATCAAAATGTAAAATCTTTCAGCACTGTATTTCAAAGCCCGTACTCTATTACCCGAAGCCTCGTTTGCAACATGAACCAGTGGTGGTTTACAATCTCCCTGTCTATGCCTTCTCGGTCCCTGCACAACATCAGTCACTAGTGACCTGTAATTCGCTCCCTCTTTGTTCACCTGAAGCATAGGTGAGATATATAGATTTTTTACCTGAAGTAGACAACTCGTAAATGTATTCTCATGATTTAAAATACAGTATATTGTGTTCAGACTCTATTGTATACATAGGTTGTGATACAAATGGTTGATATTTTTTCCGGAGCAAAGTGTATCGTCCGAAGGTCCTTGTGCAATGTGAACCTATTTTGGCTTTCTATTTCCCTTTTGCTTACCTGTATTTCTCTTTTATGTATTCACTGGAAGAAGACACATTACATATTTCCTTACTTTATAGTTTACGGAACTTGCAAGTTCATCGCAGCAGTAACGAACGTTCGCCACAGGATTCTATTCTGGAGAACTTCAAGCCAGTTCTTATCAAAAACACGTACCTCAAAGATCCCTTCTAACATTATCTCGGTATTCCCAACGGTCTCTATCCCTTCGTTTTCCAACCAACATAAAATATAATCTTCGCTTTCCCCCCATCCGAGCTACATGATCTGCTCATCTCACAATAGTCGTCGCGATTTCATTAATCTTACACATTGGGTGAGTCGTTAAGTCGGTGGTATTCTTCATTATGCGGTCTCCTCGCCCCGTATATCTCTTATCTTATTTTCAAACACTCTGCTTTGACCTAGGGTCTTACTTCAGCTTTCGCAGTCGTAGATTGTTACCGGCATACTAACAGTTCTGTATATTTTAAATTTCAACTTTTTTGAAATTAGTGGCGACGTTAGAAGTTTCTGGACTGAATAGAAACATGTGTTGCTCGATACTAACCGATTTTTTATTTCTTCCATGCATGACCTCCTTTTTGCTTCTTACGCATGCTCCTAAGCATTTAAATTTGTTTACTTTCTCTATGTTCTCGTTCTTAATTGTCATGTATTTATTTCCTTCATTCCCAATGTCGAAGTCCATTATACTGTATTTTGTTTTATCTTTGTTTACCTGCAGACCTGTAGACCATCGATGTTACTTTGTAATACATCTATATAGTCCCTTCTTAATACTATCATCCCCGTAGTCGCGTACAAGAACAATTGATTGAAGTCATTCAATGCTATTCCCTTTTTGTCCTCTATTTTTTTAGAATCGCATATTCAAACTCAGAGTTAAGCAGTAGTGGTGACAAGGCATCATCTTGTTTCTCGAAACTATCTGACATATCCGTAACTACCAGTGTACTGCCTATG
>JAGDQP010074375.1:0-10279 GCA_022664845.1 Lepisma saccharinum | reverse complement strand
ACATTATCAGCATACTATAGAAATATGCTGGATACATCCCCACCACATGATCAAAAGAAAACCTCCGACAGGACTGTGTATTCACGAGGCCGTAACTTGTCAGAGAACAGTGACCACTGTCGATTTGTTGCTTTTCTTCAACGTCGCCAAAAATGACAACTGGTGTTGAGAACAATTCGTATTTCAAATGCTCAGATAGGTCCTCTTCGCTTCATACGATTCACAAGAGGGAATGCAAAAGTTCGCTTGGGGTTACTTCTACATCTCTGCCTTTATCTTTCGTGTTCTTGGCCACACTAGGAACTGATCTAACTTAATTCTTTCGCTTCAGATGGATATTGCCCAATCGTTGACCCAGGTTCGATCTCAAATTTGAACCAGTGGGTAATTTTTGACACCCTTTGTAACCCCTGTTACAAAGAAAATCTAATTAGAATTTCTAATGCTCAACTCTCCGGGCCGACAAAATAACACTTTTATTTAATTAAAATAGGTTAGAAATGCCAATTTAGCGTTTAAACTAGGTCGATAGCTCAATTCATTAAAACACTCTATTCAAAAGAGTAAAAATTAAAAATGGCAGCGGGTTTTCCAAGATGGCGGATTTTTCGAAGTGAAATTTATTGGGATTTCCGGTATGTTGCATTCGGAATATTTGTACCAATTTCTAGCCTGTTATTAAAATTCTCCGGGTTTTCATGACTATCGTATAATTGCACTAAACTATAAAAGTTTATCCATTAAAATAATATCTGTTTCTCTGCAAGGTATATTATTCCCATGGTTAGGGTTTTTACGAGTAATTTTTACAGCGAAAAAGGAAGGGAAAAGGCGCTAAAATAACACCAAAGAAAGGGGACAAAAGAGGGGGAAGAGTTGTGGTATATTTATTAGAAAATTACAGTATATGTTATTAGTATAAATTATATGTACAGAGATCATGAAGAACGGCAGTTCTTCGAGTGACGCTGGCAAAGGACACTGTTAGCGTCACTCAGATAGTACACAGTTAGTTTCAGATCTACCGAAGTATAAGTCCGATTTTGATGCTTGAACTTACATTTGAAAGCTCTTTCCAATACTAAGACACAGGAAAAAAAATGGGTCGGTAGGATCTCCTTGGGACCCACTAGGGCGTTTTGAAAAAAATATCAAAATTTCACATTTTTTAGGATATCACTGATCCCAGACCATATATGTGGTAAAAACTTACTGGAGCTTATTCTAAGCTTCAATATGTTTCAAACGGTGTATCATACGTTAAAATCGGTGGAGCGGTTCAAAAGTTACGACTTTTTTTAACCGAATCACAAAACAATTCACAAATAATAGAAAGGTATGTCCGTCATTCTGTGTGTCTTTTTGTTTAAGTCCCAAATGGGTGGTACCGGGTGGGTTTAGGGGTCCATTGCGGTCCCCCATGGTAATGGGGCTAAATACAAGCTTAGATGTTTGATAGGAGTTACGGTTTTCGAGATATGGAGCAAAATCGATATTGTATCCTTTCGCCATAGTGACACGTGCCACTTTTTTAATACGAGCCCGTACGGAGAACACTCTCCGCCGCTGCTCCACTCATCTGGGCATGACGTAAAGGAGAAAAATGTAAAGATACATGACCGTACCTAATTTTATCTAACCTCCACGTTCCCATGGTGAGTAATTTAAAATGTACTTTCTGTCAAGAATATAAATGCATGTTTTGCGCGGGATATATATATACATCTAATTTCAGATCTAACAAACTATAAGCACAATTTTGATGGTTGAAGTAGTATTTGAAAGCTCTTTGCCATACTAATACACTGAAAATGAATTGGATCGTTAGGACTTCCCTGGGACCCCCTAGGGCGGTTTGAAAAAAAAATCAAAATTTCACATTTCTGGTGATACCACTTATCACTTACCATATAGGCGGCCGAAGCTTGCGGAATCGTAATCTAGGCTTCAATGCCTTTCAAACGGTGTTTCACACGTCAAAATCGGTGAAGGGGTTTAAAAGTTATGACCGTTTTAGCCCAATCACAGAATTTTCACAAATGATAGAAAAGGACCTCTGTCATTCTGGCCTTAGCCCAAAGTGGTTGGTACCGGAGGGTTTGGGAGTCAATTGCGGGCTTCAACAAATTGTGGTAAATCGAAGCTTATTTTGTTGATAGGAGTTACCGTTTTCGAGATAGGGCCCAAAATCGGCCTTTTGTATGAAGACTATGCACTTTTTTTAATAGACAGCCTTACAAAATAAGTGATATCAGTATAAAAAACCCTTCGGGGTAAAGACAAGAGTGACGCAAGAGTTCTACTTACAAAAGAAGTGATATCCATTTTGCGAGTTTCCTTCTGTGTCACTATGGCGATACTAAATCTCTTAATTTTATTACTTCCGTCATAGTGACACAAAGAAAGTAACTCGCAAAATGGATATCACTTCTTTTGTGAGTAGAATTCTTGCGTCACTCTTGTCTTTACCCCGAAGGGGTTTTTATACTGATATTTGTATTCAGTAGGTTCCAAACCAGTGCCATTCGCCAGAGGAAGGGGGAAAATAAGCTGTTGTACCTCACAATATTAAACATTTCTTAAGTTTTTAAGGATAATCTAAAGCTACGATCTCCAACAACAGATGGCAGCACTACTTCCATATATGTCTAATGTATTTTCACTGTTACACGAAATTTCATTGCTGTTGCTACAAATTTAAGCCTAGAAAATTCAAACTTTCAGGGAAGAAAGTTCATAACCAATTCAGGAGCATTATTGATGCCGATTTTTAATTTTCTTTTCTGTTCATTGTTGAAAGAGCTTTGTTGTTATAGGTTTTGATATTCTCAACAACAATGAAGCGATTTCAACAATGAAGTAAAACGAAAATCGGCCTCGGTTATGATCTTGAATTGGTTACGAACTTTCTTCCCTGAAAGTTTGAACTCTCTAGGCTTCAATTTGTAGGAGCAACAATGAAATTTCGTACAACGATAAGAATACATTAGACATATAAGGAGATAGTGCTGCCATCTTTTGTTGGAGATCGTTGCTTTAGATTATCCTTAAAAGTAAGTGTATTTCTATCTGGAGACAAGACGTTGAATTTATTGATGATTGAAAAATGTGATTCAGGATGAGCGGTTCCCAGTACCTTCAAATTGCTAAGTCACCTTATAGAGTGTAATTCCCGCTGTGTAAAAGCTGCACACACAAAATCTCTTTGAATTTTGGATCTTCAAAAGAACACTGTTGAAACGCATTTCGTAATAGATGCTGGCGGGATTGTTTGAAGAGATCTTGTTCTTTTGATCCTTGAAGCTGGAAATATGTTGTTGTATGAGGTCTGGCTGGTGATCTTTATTTAACGTGATTTCTTGAATCGCAAACAGTGCATCGTATAACAAATAGTTCCATCAATTTCGATGAAATACTGTTTGAATCGCTAAGCCACAAGGGTAGAAAAGGGAATTGTGGGCAGAGTGGATCTAAAAACGGACAAAGGTCTCAAAAAGGGGGAAAAAAACGCTTCCATTTTCAACTGGATGCAACATTTCACAGACTGGTATCTCTCAGAAACCTCTAGTTTAACATACAAGAAAAAGGGACGCACCTAAAAATCCTAACCCTGATTATGTTGCTGTCTTCTTTTCTTTGTTGTTCGTATAATAATAAAAATGTATATTCAAAATACACGAAAGATGATTTTCATAACGAGAACTGGTACTATCAATTTAAAGACGGACAGTGTCTAGCAGAAAGTTGTCGAAAACCGCTGGTGGAAACAATATGGAAAACCTCTCTTAATTTTATGAAGACAGAGATTTTTTTTAAATAATTAGATTGCTACACTGTTCTAATTCTCTTTTTCTAAACAGATATAAGTTGATTGAAAGAAATATTGTTTGTTTTCACAAATTTTACCATTATTTTTTTATTTGATTACTGTAATCTGTAGCGGCATTTCAATTGAATTTTGGAGATAATTTCCCAAGGTAATGATTTTTTTCCAAGAAGCTGAGTGGTGTATAATTAATGACACCTTTCTACACATCCTGGTTCAAAAATTATTTGTGTTACAATTATTTCCAAGTCAATCTGTACATTGCTTCCACTAAATCAACAAAGTCTACAGAATCGTCTAGTCTTACAATATATGAATAATCAATTAGCTTGTGGTTCTATGTTGTTACGCCTATTTACAGCTCATTTTCAAACCAAGCATTTGTCTATTATGTGCAACTCAGAACAGATACACTTAAAAGAAGCGCATTATTAACATATTCCTAACATAATCGACTAAGTAGCCTAGTTAATGGTTCGATATCCTTATTATTATTTCTAGCTTACTTTCACTAGCGCCATCTTCGTAACACATAGTAAATCAAAATAGTATACCGCAGGCAAATAATAAACGTTTGAAACATATATATTGATACAATTAAAAAAAAATATATTTTCTATGTCAAACTATAACATTTTAACTTTGAAAACGACTATTAAATGTGCAGATGCGAAAATTATCTTCCCTGTTCAAAACAGTAATGGATCGTGTCCACTTGATAAAACTGTTTTAAGAGAGATGATCTCATAGTTATGCAGGAAGTAGAAATGATGAAGAAGGAAGGTCCGTTTTTCACTGCACCATAAGGTAATCTGTCAACTTTGAAGATGACACAAATAAACGACACGTCACCCGCAAACGAAATCATTAAGGGACGCATAGAGAAGGAAAGTAAAAAAAAAGGAAGCATCTCTTCCACTTCGTGAACAGGAGGAAAAGTCAAGAATGATGAACAAAAAAAAGCAGTGAAAATTAACGGTTCTGAGATTCGATAACAGTCCTTACTTCTCAGAAACTATACAGCGTTAACAAGCTCTCCATGTACTTAATGATGAATAGTTTCCTTCATTATCTTTCAAAACTTTAGAAATCATTATATTCTGTTCTTCAATTTCTAATTAAATCCCCCCACCCACCCCCCTCTACTGCTTCCACTTGATCAATTGCACTTTCGTCGTAAATATATCCAAACGACAAGCAAAGAGAGACAGCGAAATAAGAAGTTCTAAACAAAAGATGAATTTCTCGCGAAAATTATGAGCTAGGAAATTTTACAAAATGTAAGCGAGAAGACGATTGGACGAGTACTGTCCAATAGAAATGAAGCATAACGGGAAAAGATAAGGAAAATGATATACGCGTTTGATAAATTTAAATGGGGGAGTCTTTGTTTACTGATAACTGCACGTTTCAGTTATGTTTTGAAATATATATATATAATTTGAAGCTTCCTAATAATGAAGAGTGCTCTGCCTACTGAAATCAATTGAAATCTTAATTATTTGTAGCACTCGCAAAAGCATCAAGAGTGAAAACAAAATTTTTCGTTGTTCTTTGAAACATTGCTCTTTTTGTCCCTTAGAGTCTGTTCACACAGACTCACTGCAATGGCTTACCCAGCCACAGTCACAGGCCAGTGCAGTGGCTTATGCACGGTAAAGTCGAGAACGGATCCATGACGTATTTTTTCTTTGAAATGAAGGATATTTTAAAAGCCCTCCTAACAACTTTCTTAAGGAAATTTACATTATATTTTATCCCTATTTCTAAACAGAAAATGGCTCGCAATGTCTTCACTTAAGTATCTTTATAATGCCACGAAATATGTTGAAAGGGTTATTCAGTCATTGTTTCGAAGCAACACCATGAAAACACGATATTCGTAGAAATGTGTGAACATCAATGTTCAATTGAACGGTTACTTTGCAGCTCCCCTTTGCCGTAGCCAAGGATCTCTCCCTCTTAAAATGAAGACGCGTGAAGAGACACTGTTGCTACTTCTCCTAAAAAAAATGAAGACGAATTTACAAAATGTATGGAAACTACCTCAGAAGCACACAAACGTTAAAAAACGGTGAATTCTACTTTAGTCCCGTTGTCTAATTTTAACGTTGTATAAGTACCTAACTGTCAGTCTGTTCAACGGTTTATTTGATGTTTAGAATCAACGTAGTCTTCAACGTCAAGAAGTGGACGATTCACATTTTTTTTTAACGTTGAATTTTCTCACCTGTTCAACAGCTCAAAACCACGTTTTGCATTTGGACAAAAGAGAGCGCTGAACTTCTTGACGGAGACGTTGTTCCACGTTGGTATATTAACTTCGATTGTAGATTTTCCATTTGTTTGCGGTGGGGTTCGAAGCTGGAACTTTCTGCAATTGTCGTTTGTTTGTAGCTTGTTACTCTAACCACTAGGCTACGAGAGATCTTCATTATAACTAATATTTTACTATATTTTTTTATCTTAAGAAGACTATGTGAAATAAAATTCATGTGTATAGGCTAAGATGACCATATTTTTTCCAGTGATTCCCTGGATATTTCTAATTCTTCCTTGTTGCAACTAAATTTGTCTACCTCTTCCTCCTCAAAATGAAAGATTACTCCATTCTTATTACTTTTTATCCGTACTCCTTGAATTTGGAGTTTAGAAATGAGTGTTTAAGTCAATCAGAAAATTCCTAAAATTATTTGTGAAAAGAGGAATAACAAAAATAGTACAGTTCAAGGATTTAGCCAAAAAGTAGAGAATACAAATTTAAGATCCGTAAAAAGAGTGTCTCGTAATCCTAGACAGAATTCGATTTCCAATGCTTCTTTCTAATAGCCTTTTACAAGCATATTTTATTCTTCAAATCGGGGAGACAAATATCCAGGGATAAGTTCCCTAATCCACGGAATTTACCTGTCACTATAGTATAGGCTGGGATTCGACACTACACTTGCTTATTGTATCTTCTGTTACAGCAGGGGATTCCACTTCATTGAATTTTTTCTCCCATTCCGGTCCATCAGATAATTGGCAACATTACTAAAAGATGGCAGTGCAGTAAGATGGTATTACTTTCGGGGTTAGGGTAACGCTGCGCATACACGCCCATCTGTTCAACGGTTTATCCGACGCTTAATAATGGTTGAAAAGAGGGGAGAGAAATAAAAAAACGGGCTGGGATGGGAGAGAAAATCAACGAAGCAGCTCCATCAGTTACAATGCAAGATACAATCAACAATCCCAGTGTCAAACTCCAGTCTAAGCAGGTGCCTTTTACTTCAGATAAAGTCTTCGTAACATAAAACGAATAGTCAAATATTAATTTGTTTGGGGATCCTTCGTAGAAGAATGGTTAGAATGACGAGCTACAAACGACGAATGCAGAAAGTTCCAGCTTCGAACCCCTCTGGAGACAAGTTGAAAATTTACAAAGAAAATTAATGTATCAACGTGAAAGAATGCAAGAAGACACAGCAACTGTGGTCAATAACTCTCCGTTATGGAGTTCAATGCTTTCTTTTGGTCAAGCGGTGGTTTCGAGCCAATGAACAGGTGGGATAAACGCAACGATAAAAAAGTTTCCAAAATATTCTACTTCTTAACGTTGAACACCGCGTTGATTCTAACAGGCGGACATTTAGGTACATATAAAACGTTAACATAACGTTTCGGTATTAACGTTTAATCCACGTATTTTCAACGTTCGTGTGTCAATGGGGTAGGTAAATCAGATTCGAGTCCTTCTGCCCACCATATTGATTTAGAATTCCGTATTCCCTCAGATTCAGCAGTTGTGTGGATTGCTCCTACTCTTTGCATACAATATTTAAACATTAAAATAGTTATGATATTAAATCCATAAACAACAGTCTTCTCGTTCCGCTAGCGAATATCAGGTGGTATGAGCTTACATACTGCACATTACATACTGCCCTCTTATCCATTATTCTCTTCAATTTTATGATCTTGTTTCAGACTGTCTGATTGTTTGTGTCTTAGCAATAAACATTTTGTAATCAATGAAATACAGTATTGTTATCTATTCAATAAATGTATTGAATGTATTTGTCTAAATTGTTCTTTCATTGCCAAGTAAGAAACTATATGTGATTTCAGATATTCTAGAATCATTCAGTAGAATTAAAACTAATTTTAAGTCTAAAAGGTAGGCTTATAATTAGATAAAGTAATTAATTATTGCTTTGTTTCTTTGTTGTGTAGCTTATGAGTATTTATAACTTAAAAATATGCTGCTACCGACATCCATTGTGCCTTAAATTAAGTGCCATTAAGATATCTAAATATACATTATATTCCAATATTATAAGAAATTTCAAAATTTCCCATATTTCATTATTGCACTTCATTTGTCCAATATCTTTAAAAATATAAAAGAAAACACACACACACGCACTTTATAGGCCTCTTAATTTCATGAAGAAAATATTTTATAGCGCCATGGTAGAATCGAACGCAGACCAGCACACAGCAAGTTCAACGCTCTAGCCACTACACCAAATATTACATTGTAAGTTGCTTCATAAACTCTCGTTGTAAATTGATGTGTGTGTGTATGTGTTGCGAGGGGGGAGGGGAGGACATCGCATCAAACATGCTTTAATAAGATCACAACGACAATTGATATTCCAATGGGTTTTCATATCGCAGATTATGTATGTGACATAAAATTATGCGAATTTGACATGACAATTCGATACTTTTCCCGGAACTGGAAAGTAAAAGTTGTCGGATTTGTTTTTTACGGTAATGCTCAAAATCGACACTGTCAACACACTGTTTGTGGGGAAGGTGTACTTACTGGGATGCGCATTTTCAAGTAAGATATAATTCGTCTTTGTCTGGCGCCTATGCATCTCTTAACCTACAGGAGTAAATTAGGAGTTTTGTGGAAGAACGGCTTAACTTGGTGAACGGAAGAAAAACGGCTTCGAAAGTTTTACATATGATTTAACCAAATTTCCTGTGCCTGTAGACGTTTTGATATACTATGAAAAAAAAAACGTTGCTAATATCCCTAGGAAGCCATTGCATGAATTACAGGGAAGCTGTATATAATCAAATAATTAATCACAGAAATTAAGCCGTTTTCCCCTATAAAGAATTTCTGGATAGGGTATCAGCACCAAACTTGGACATCCCAGAAAAATGAATGTCAGGGTTTTCAGATCCCCAAATACCTACCTCCAGTTGTCAGTATTGCCACCTTATGCTAAAATATAATATCGGAATGGCTTCTATACAGTTCAACGAATCTGCACCAAAGTTTGCAAGATTATTATTCTACATAATATACACACGACGGCAGGGAACATTAGCCTTTCATATACTTCGCTTACAAGTGTTGACAAACTTAATTGCAAATTGCATTTCTCAAGGCTTCTGCAACAACTTCAATACTGTTTCACGTATCTCCACCAAAGTGACATGAATACTCTTCGACACCTGAAAGCAACTAAGTGACGGTCCCCATCCACTAACACATCCATGATGTCAGTGTTGCCAGACAATAAAATCGAAGTTCTCTAAAGACTTCCACGCCGTTTAAAGTATCTACGCACCTGTGAATTACTAGCAACTCGACTTAAGAATAGTTTGTGTGGAAGCGTTTGTTTCTTTCGCCCTCTTGCAGTGCATAAATTTATTATCAAGGTGTTTGTGTGTTTGAACGCTATAAAATTATACACCCCTTGACGGATTCGAACTAAATTTTGCACATAATATATTATATTCCTTAGATCCTAGAAGGATTAACTACCTCATTAGAAGGTTGACCCCTTCCCGAAAGAAAGGAACGGAGTGTCGGTTCCATCAATTAATAGAGCATGTTTGTCAGATTTATCCCTACAGGCTGAGCAACCCCCACTGCAATGCAGTTTGCAGGGTTGACTACCTTCAAGTGGGCAAATATGAAAATCCTTCCTTTCAATTCATTAGCAACGACTATCCTAGTTTTCTGTTCGACACCCCGCGGAGGTGGAGGTAAAAAACATCTGGATCCTGCACCAACGGGAGGCCAAATCAGCTATTTGTTGCAGGTCTAATACAGCTAATAGTACACGAAAGAGAAAACGACTTAGGGTCGGTTCTACAATCGACCGCTAAACTTCTAGTCAGCGCTAAGTTGAGGTCAACTCTCATTGTGTGCACTGTCATTGGCCAAAATCAGACTTGGTCTCAACTGAGCGCTGGCTAGGAGTATAGCAGTCGAACTGACTGAACTGTAGAATTGACCCTTGAAAGCTGTACATAAAACAAAACGAATTAATACAAAAAAAAATATAAATTCCCTATGACATTCGCTTGTTTACTTTTTCAGGGAAAACAGACAATAAAAACACTGTTTCACGGGGAATAAATATTTTACTATGGCGACTTATGCGGACAAGAAAACAACTAGTATGTCCATACACAGGATTGAAGAATCGTCACTTCTTGTCA
>JAGDQP010074374.1:0-10280 GCA_022664845.1 Lepisma saccharinum | reverse complement strand
ACCAAAACACCTAAAGAAAGTTAAACCGAAACCGAAACCAAATTATCTTGAAAACATTTTGTTTCAGTAACCGAAACCAAAATCATTTTGTATTTTGGATTCTGTTGTATCCGAAACCAAATTCCACAACAATATTTTGGTTTCTGTTTTGAAACTAACTTATAACCGATAACTGAACTAACTATATGCAAATATCGAAAGCAATACGGTGAGTTATAATGTAAGAAAATATAACACACAACATTTTGCAATACAAAAAGTGAACTTTCAAACACATGGATCAAGTGACACTTAACCACGATCATCTCAATTGTTCTCTCCTTCTTCACATTCTTTATTTGTGTTGAAATTTAAATAAAAGTTGCGATGAAATTGAAGTATGAACTATAACATTCACAGTATGCCACGAAGTTGAACAACTTTAATTGGTCTCTCATTTTGGTACTTTAGTTTCGAAACTGTAAATACTATACTATATTGTCTGTGGGTTTCTTTTGCCTTTCCGCAAGCTTATAGTGATATAATAAAAATCGTATATCATTGTATGCGAAACGCACATCCACTTTATGTTCATCCTGGAATCTATGTATAGTTACTTTGAAGAAGTGTACGTGTTTGTCAGAGCGGATTTTGTTAATGGGCTCAAATAAACAAAATCTTCTGTTTGCATTTCCAATACAGTGAATGGACTCTATTTCCTTGCATTTGAATAAGATTTTCCTATTCTTAAGATGTATATACTTAGTGTGGTTACAAGTTTTCAATTATGCTAAAATCTGCATCACATGGCAAACATGTGTGGCCTGGAATTAAGAATCTGTGATCTATAATCATAAACCATCCCATCTCAATCATGTAGATCCATTCACACATGATAGGGAAGTTCTTATTTTGTCCCACACAGGAATCACTGTAAACAATAAGTTTTTCTTAACGTTTCCTCTTACTGTTAGGATAATATGGAGCAAAATTCTTTCATCTTCCCCATGTCCTACAATCGAAACCGGGCAAACACATACACACCGTCACTTATTTTCTTGACATATGGACTCTGCTTTTCCATTAAACAGATAGTCAAGCAACTGGCTAATATTTCAAAGAGATGTGACATAGCCTCCTTATTCCACTCAGAATTTTCAAAACCATTTACAAGGTTTTCTATCCTCATCGTTAATGCTTCATTGCGACTATTTTGCACTCTAACAGTACATTAAATTGAAAGTAGATGGGCTCAGCTTACAAGCGCATAGTTTTTGTTTGACAAAAATGAGGGATACTCCCTTATTCCACTAATCTCTTCAATTTTTAGTTCAGTGTTATTACTGATTAGTGATTATGTGTTAGTTTTATTTATGTAATGATCGAGAGGCGCTTAACTTGTTGTATTGGCTGAACTTTTCCTTGACCGTCTTGCTCACGATAGAATTGAATGACGAAGTTTTGTTACATGAGAGTTCAAAAAGAAATAGGATGAGTTAGGTTAAATTGTTCCGAATAAGTAAAAATATGGGTGTAAATAATGTATCGTACCGAAAGAAAAGAAATTCACATTTAGAAGTTTTGTGTGTATAGGGATATTTTTGCATAAAATATTCAGATAGCTTCATTTAGCTCTTAAACCAATGGTGCATATTATGACGATGATTATACTGGTAGGCATGTAGGCCACTAAGCTTATGGGTATGGCTAAGTTATGGCTAATGTGAACCTATGGTAGTTTACAATTGTTTTTCTGTGTATTTAAAGTTATTTTAGTGATTTGTTTAGAAGTTTGGTTGGTGGAGTTTAAAAATATATTTTCCTTCTAATACTCATTCCTACAAAGACGAATATTTTATTTTAAACTGGCTCTAGGTTGATCTATTAAATATTATTTGCTTAATCTATGATATCTTATGTAACTATTCATTATTAGCATATTTGACTAATTTTAGGAATTAAACTACTGAAACACAAACACAGTAATTTTTACATGCACTTTTAGGTTAGGAATACAACCCAACCCCCACATATATGAATGGGTGAAGACTGTTTGTCAGCTAAGATAATAGTTAAGACCAGTTACCTATATTTACTCAAGTTAAAAGAACACTGCGTAATTATAAATTTTGGGTTTGACCATTAGTTTAACTACAAACAATTTTATTTATAGTTTCTCAAACAGACGTCAGATTAATGAGGGACCCGATCAGTTCGGCGCCTCCGTTTCGGCGCCGTACGTTTCGGCGCCAGAGCTTTACCTAAGAATCACACCAGGGAAACTATTGTATTAAAGAGGTATTAAAAACTTGTTCCATAAGATGCGACAGACGTAGTGTTTTTTAAAAAAACGGGAAAAATTGGTCGCCGGAAAAAACGTTTTTTTTTAATTCAATTTTTCGTGCTACTTAGGAAAAGAACGTTCTTTTTTTACTTTTACGGGGTCCCTGACAACATTTTTTGATCAATGAAATAGTTAAAAGTTTAGTTGATGTTCAAAACATACATATAGAAAAAAATACACAATGGGACCGCGTCTGACAAAGTTTTGACGCAAAATGTGTTTTCTGGGTCTGAGACAAAGATGCCTAAGGGCCAGAAGGGAACAGAACGTTTCTCTCATGTACAAGGGTGCTAATGACATATATTGCATTTCTAATGTAAATTGCAAGTGTTTTGTACATTTTTTAACATAACATCATGCGATTGAATGCATTAGGTGTGTTAAGTAGTGGATATTGGAGATGAAAAGGAAAAAAAAAACAATTTCGTCAATAAAACCACAGTTTTTTTACTTCGTGGAAAAAAACAATTTTTCCAGTTTTTTTTCAAAACTTCCGGTTTTTTCCCGGTCTTTAAAACACTATACAGAACAGATCGATCCAGTTGCTGCTTTCATGGAAGAGATGCAATGAAACGTTTATACTTCAGTAAGTAATTGAAAAATATAACATTTTTATTTAAATGATTTTAATTATGAAGTGTTTTTTTCGGCGAAAAATGAATTTATTTATTTATTTCCAACATAAACAGGCTGAGCTACAGCAGGGACGTAACTAGTGAGGAGCAGAGAAACAGGATTCAGGAGAGCTACTCGTAATTTCGTAATGGCGCAATTTCGCAATTTATTATTTTGTATTCAAAGAAAATAATTTTCATATTTAATTGCAATGCATTCTACATACTTTTGGAACAATTTATATATACATATAAAACAGATAGGAACGTCATGTTAAACTGCAAGGTTCGAGGTCGAGGTTCAAGTCCGACGGCAAAGTCGAGGTTGAAGTCTAATCTCAGGTCGAGGTTAAACTACCATTTTAACTAATTTGTCTGTTTATATTACGAATGGAACCTCCAAATTTTTAGCACCCTTGTACACGAGATAAACATCCTGTCCACTTGTGGC
The DNA here is from genome assembly GCA_022664845.1 of Lepisma saccharinum. Lineage (NCBI taxonomy): Eukaryota > Metazoa > Arthropoda > Insecta > Zygentoma > Lepismatidae > Lepisma > Lepisma saccharinum. The sequence continues at coordinate 6,892 of JAGDQP010074374.1, read as the reverse complement.
CCTTAGGCATATTTGGCTCAGACAGGATACTTTAATAATGCTCCAAAACTTTGTCAAATTCAGTCCCAATACTCTTTTTTTGTCTAAATTTATATTCTGAACATGAAAGAACTATCATTGTAACTAAGTTGTCTATTTATATTACGGATGCAACCTCCATCTCATTAGCACCCTTGTACACGAGAGAAACTTCTTGTCCTCTTATGGCCCTTAGGCATCTTTAGCTCAAAGCATGAACACTTAAATAATGCTTCATAACTGTCAAGAGCAGTCCCAAAAATGACTTTATTGACGATTTTTTTTCATCTCGAATATTCACTACTTACTCCATCTTATGCATTTCTTGTTTAGGTTTAGCAAAAGTAAAAGTTCTTACGTTAAAAATGTACAAAAAACTTTATATTTAAATTAGAAAAGCAATATATTTTATTGGCGCCCTTGTACATAACAGACAAGTTCCAGCCACTTAAGTCATTTAGGCATCTTTGGCTCAGACCGTGCAACATAAATAATGCTTCAAAACTGTTAGAAGCAGAGTACAAGAAATAATGTTTTAAGTACTTCATTGATCATCAATTGTCGTCAGAGGACAGTAAAAGTATAAAGTACATTACTATGTCATAAGGTATGTTAATAATTTCCGTTTTCCTCACTTTGGCGCCGAACTGAACCGGCGCCGAAACGGTAGCGCCAAAACGTAGCCTGTGCCAAAATGGTGGCGCCGAAACGGAGGCGCCGAAACGTAGCGGACCCGATTAATGATTACCATCTTTATATCGCTCATTGAAATATATTCACTTACAGGATGCAATATGTTGATGCACAAAATTCTGTCTCACTAGTAACCACTTAAGACTACCAGTTTGTACATTACACACAGAAGAACTTAGTTATTGAAAACCTTCCCTTCATGAACTCACCTCAGCAACAGATGATAAAATTCCACATGAGAAACTGACTTTTTTTCTTTTTCTTTCCAAGATAAACCATGGACACGTCAGTCAACTTACAGGATCCTCGTCTCGAGATTAAGGCTCCAATCAACCTGTGTGAACATGAGGAAAGGGTAACTACAATCAGTAAGCAACATATTAATTACTTGCAACTCAGTCTTTCAAAACCCAGTACTGATATTCTGACTATTTTAGTTCAGAAAATCCTCCCTACACTCATACACACTGAACACTCATCCACAGAACAGTGTTAAACTGCAGAAACAGTAGTGTAACAGTGTTTAACATTAAGAATGCACTGCAGAACTTCATTATTAACAATAAACAATCATGTGATGATCCGTGTTTATAACAGGAACAGTGTGCATTATCTCAGCAACACCACTCATTCTGAATCTCCAGACGCGAAAGAGGCCATTCATAGTTCGTGAAAACAGATATTTCAATGATCTTTTTATCATTAGTTTCTTAACACTTTGGCCAAAACAGTTACCATAATGTTCGTATTCCTTTTCAAATTATTATTATTATTATTCGTTTGTAACTGGCCATTGCCCAAGGGAATATAGAAACCAACATAAACAGCGCTTCAGGCCTTGTGTGACAGTTCACACGAAAGTTCCTCAGTTTGTACCACTGCCTCCTCTACCAACTGGTAGTAAGTCTGTGCCTATTGATACGGCTGTTCGCGGTTTGACCACCTGCATCGGAAACTGAAATAAGCGGTAAGAATATTCACAGAAAATGCGTTACAGTCACGGAAGGATGCAGTCACGGAAAAAGAGTATTCCGGGAACATAAAATTTAATTTTTAAGTAACTTATATTTACAGGCTAGATAGGCACGGCTGGCTTAAGCTTATCATATGTTTTTACTCAGACAAGTCACGGCTTAGGTATCACTGCCAGTCGGGCCCACAAATATAAATTAAATAAAAAATAAATACTATGTTCCCATACTATCTTTTTCCAAACATATAAATTCCTGTTATTTTTTTTGTTATTCATTTGAACGTGGTTAGGTTTTAGAAAGGGAAATAATTTTATTGAATTTAACTTTGTAATGGGCTACTGAAACACAACTTCATGTAACTATTATTTCACATTAACCAAAAGTTAATTTTGGTGCCTGATGGATAACAGTAAAAACTGTTGTACTTCTCAAAATGAAAGGTTTATTAAATTACCTTGAATTTTGAAGTAGTTTAAATTATTTTCATATAGATATATATTTGTAAGTAATTTTATGCTTACATATTATTTCTAATGTATAATTAAAGTTTAGGGAATTTTAAATTAGGCCCAACTATTCCATTCGTGAACATTAAACATTTAACTGAGTTTCGTGTTACATTTCATATAGCTGCTCGTGTAGCAGCTACACAAATCAAGGCGCGTTGTTTCCTCTAGGTTAAGTAACAGTGTCAAGTATGATTACATGGACGTGAACCGGTATAGAATTAAACAGGTCTCTCCACATCCCGTCCCACCACAATATGTTTTGAAAATCGGCGCATGTGAACCTCGTGCGCAGAAAAGAAAAAAATATTTCGCTAAGATACCATCATCAGTACTGTTATGAAATGGAAACATTTTAAGCGAAATAATATTCTCACAAACAATTCTTCTGAAGTGCAGTGAACTAGATATTCACTGATACCGCAGTGCAGGTAAACCCAGGAAAGAACTTTATTCAAAAGAGCTTATGTGACTGTGCTACAGCGACAAGACGCTTAATGTTTAACACTTTTCAGTTGCAAAGCTTCTAGTGCAATGTACGTTTAAAATTTATCTTGGTTTACTGTAGTATACATTCAATAAACAAACAATACAACTTACTAAAAGTGACGGAGGTTTTAAATAGTGCAATGACAAAACCTACTTATTCAGAAACCGTAAAATGTTTAAAATACATATTTTATGAAGATCATTTATCTCGATAATTCCAATTCCAAGAATTTTTATTTATGTATTGTAGATTTATATTTTTTCTTCTAAAGTTTCCACAATTATTTAACAGAAACTATTTAATACTTTAAAAATATGTCATCTGTGTATTTACAAAACTTAAAAAACAATTTACAAAAAACTCTATTGTCTAAGTAAGTACGGTTCACTGAAACACACATTTCTACAAGACTTTTATAGAACCTTTTCTCCAATACCGAACTATTAATACTTTTTAATACATTTGTTTTAACTGAAAGTGTATTCTATCACTATTTTCATTCGTACAATTTCAACAATGATCGATTAATGAATCCATAATTTTTCCAGTAATGGATATATTAATTATTATTGTTATTGGTATTAAACTGGTACGCCATAGTTTAGTTACGGAGAAAATCCAAAGTAGGCACTTACGTAGCAACAGGTATGATAACAGTAAAATTATTAGTCAGTGAAATTTGATATCTGATACTGATTTGGCTGAGAAGCAATGCCTACATAAAATTATACAATCATGCTACCGCTACCAAGGTTGAAAATCTGAAGAAATTCAATAACAAGAATCTTGATGAAATAGGAGTCTCCTGACGCACGCAGAAATTCATGTGAATCGAAAAATTCATGTGAAACGACGCCAACCATTGATTCCACGATCATGCACATTCTACCACCAAGGTTGAACACGTTCAGTGTTCAATAACAACCTGAAATCATGGAACCGATTGAAATGTGAAGATTCCCAATAATTTAACAACACATGAGAATGCTTACATATGCAAATATTGGAACTACTAGACAATGAAGGTCAGGCGACCAAGGCCCAATTTTGACCCAGACTAACGCAATTCGGCCAAGGCCAAAATAATAGTCCAGTCAAGTTCTCAATTTTTAAGTGAACCTAGAATAAAGTGCAACACAGTTTCTGACAATGGTTTATAGGTGAAAAATATGTACTGAAAACGACGGAACAAAGTCTACTACTGTAATTTCATTCATCAATCCAATATGGCATAAATTTACAAAATGGCGGATTTTCACAGGCTATGCATGTCTGTAAGCTTGTTACTTCGTAGAACCTAAACTACGAGTACTAGAGCGATTTTAACAAATTATGTGTCGTTGGATTTACCTTGATCCATACTGTGCCTTAGGCTATATGAAGCTGTGAAATTATAAATCAAACATGGCAGAAATCAACAACACAGCGGATTTCTACCTGGTATATATGTATGTATGTAAGTTTGTTACCTCGTAAAGCCTAAACTACTTGAGCGATTTTAACATACAAGATGTCGTTGGATTCGACGTATTCAGAATGTGTTGGTGTTCTGTTTTGCAAGTATTCTGTTATCTTTTTCTTAACCTTGGGCATAATGTCAGTAAAGTGAATTTTTATGTTAGTGACGTTTGGTAACTGAATGGCTGTACGAGCCAGGTTATCGACTGTTACTCTCTTTTGGAAATTGATGAGGTCTAATGAAGGCTAATTCTATTACTTTACCTTGTTTATGAAGTAATTGCAGTGAGTATAAAGTATTAATTACATAAGGGTTAATTTTGAAGAGTTTATGATCTAGAGATTTGAGGGCATGTATGGCAGCTTGTGAGTCTGTAAGCAATAACATTTTGTTTTCCTTTAGTGTATAAGAATATTTAGTTGCGAGATATATGCCTTGTATCTCTGCGGTGAATATTGAAGCTGTTTCCGGTAAACGAAGTTGTTGTTCAAAGTTATATTTCGGATCATATATGGCGGTGCCAACTCCATGTTCTGTTTTGGATCTATCTGAGAAAATGAAATGGTATCCTTCCCATTTTATATCTTGCATAGGTTAAAATTTAGTTATAGAAGTATGAGCGCGAGCAGTTGCGGTAAAAGGAAGTATGAAAATGGTATTACTTTTAGTGTATATGATAGTGGATACTTCATCCTGATAGATAGAATAAACTTGATACCATATGTTCATGCGGGGATTTCTTTGGTTTACCATTCTTCTACGTTTATTCCAATAAAATTTTACAATGTTGTTTTTATAGGGATGAGAGATATTTTCTATATTAGTTTCGTCTTTTAAGATAGATCTGACTGTAAGTAATTCTTTTCTGAATAGTAAAGGGATTCAGAATGAACAAATGGATTAGGAATACTACCCATTAAACCTAGGCATCTTCTAAGGAATTTACGTTGTTGAGTTTCTAATTGATCCATTTGTTTATTGGTAAAGTTGTTACAACTTATATGACTATTCTACTTGAGCTCTTCATATAGCTTTATATATTTGTATCATTTATTGTGGTGAAGTTCCCCATTTAGTAGTTACAATTGCTTTGAATAGATTGTAAAGTTTGTTAGCTTTATCAATTAGATGAGACTTTTGCGTATCCCAATTTAATTTATGGTTAAACCAGATTCCGAGGTATGTTGGTGAGATGGTCGTGTTGTAAATTTAAAAGGTATGTTATTTTTGGTAAAAGGATTATTTTTGATTTTTCAATTGAGATATCAAGACTTTTTCGTTGGCCTTATTTTTGAACTTTTTGTATCTGTCGTTCAAAATGTCGAAAATTCATTTCGGTATGAGAGGGAGGGTGATAGATTAAAGTCATCCACATAAATGATTAATTCACCGTTGTCTATATGTGAGTGGGCTAAATGTATGAGATATATAGCAAAAATAAATGTGCAGCGAGATGATCCTTGAGCAATTCCGTAATGTAAAGTATAATTGTTGCTGTAATTGGAACCAAATAGTATTATTATAGATCTGGATTTCAAAAGTATCCATATGATCAATGTGATATTGTAAGGTATTTTTAATCGTTGTAGAATTTTGATTAATGTTTCAGTTTTGTTGTCGTATGCTCCTTCAATATCAACGAAAGCTGTATAAATTGACTGTTTTTTCATAAATTCATTTTGTACGGCTAACGATAAGATTTTGAGACCTATTTGCATAGAGTATTTTTTCGCCTTTCTATTATATTTTTGGTAAGTAATTTCGAGCTTCTATATACCATTATAAGCGTCGTAAAATGAGTTTTTCAATGCTGCAAGTCAGGGATTTCTATTATGTTTTAGTAAAGGTATTATCAAGTGTTGGGACCAAGTTTTCGGTATTTCGCATGTTTGAAGAATGTTATTGTAAATATTGGTTTAATTATTCCGCAACTTATGCCGTCCAATCCAGGTAAAGTGTTTGTAGTGAGTCTCATGATAGTATGAATTTCTTCTGCTGTAAATTTAGTGGAAAAGGCTTGAGAATGTTTGGTAAGAGATGAGAATGAGTGAAGAGTGTTAGGTGGAGGAGCTTCGTGATGTATGTTGTATTTTAGTAGTTTGTTAATGAATTAACAATTCATTAGATCTATTGTTGAAGGGTTATTTCAATTTTGTAGATAGTGCTTTATTACCATTATTTATAAAGGTTAAATTATTATTGTCTGCCCAGATTTCTATAGTTTTCCCAAGAGTGTCGGATAAAGGTTGTCCTAAGAGTCGGAAATGACAATTAAAATCGCCTATGTAGATTAAGGGTTGTAGTATTTTGTTGCTGAGATCTCCTAATTCCTGTATAGTGATGTGTTGAGAGAGATTGTGTGAGGGGATTTATAAGTGTACTAAACTGAAAATTATATCTTTAATTTTTAATTGAATTGGAACTAGTTTGTAAGATGAAAGATCGATGTTCTTATTTATGTTAATTTCTGAATAAGGAACAGTTTCATGAATGTAGATAGCCGTACTACATTTTCTGGATAAATTCTACTGTAGATGTGGTTATATCCTCGTATTGGCAATTTGACTGAAGTAATATGGTGAATTTCAGAGAGACAAATGACATCCGATTGATATTCCTTAATTAAATTTAGTAGATGAGGTTTTTTTTGGTACAAATGTTGACTATTCCACTGTACGATTTTACACATAAAGGTTTCCTAAATCTGATATATAGTAACCGGATTTTCTTCTTTTTCTTGGGGGGGGGGGGG
>JAGDQP010074373.1:0-10280 GCA_022664845.1 Lepisma saccharinum | reverse complement strand
CGGCTTTATCGTACCAAAAGAGGAGTGTTGCAACGATGGACTGTTTATTATTATTATTATTACTTTTTCCAGAGATCGAGCACATCATTGCAAGACGTTCTTCTTTTATTTACATCTCTTGGGATCATCTATGACATATTCGGAAAATAAAGCATTACAGCAAGGTACTGTGCATAAAATGTGTATGCGACATGAAAATTATGTCCCTACTTCCTCCGACAAGAGTAAAGAATCTCAGATTTTACTGACAGTGCATCGTTGTCAGAGAACTTCCTTCTTTTTTACGTTGTGGGGTCACTAGATAGTTCGTGTAGACAATATGCTGCTTTTCTTCTGTAAAAATGGTTAACGCGACAACTAAACTCCTATCGTATCCATTTTAAATATACAATCAAGAATTTTCTGCGAGTTAAGAAACATGGTGCTCTCGTGTCAACGCAAACAGTCAAACTCACATCCGTTGACGTGACTGAAATGTTTGCTTGCATTCATGAGGAATTAGGTGTAACATGTTCAGAAATACTGTTTCAGAAATAATAGAAGCCAAGGAGTTTCAGAAATAATGAAAAAGTTTTTGAAGACGTACTTTTCTTAAACAATATGTACTAAAATGTAAAAAATAATTTTGTTTATGCATGACTAAAAAGAAAAGCATGGGGCTCTTATATACAGTCACTTAAATTCTTCAATTGGCGCGCCCCATGCTTTTCTTTTTAGTCATACATAAACAAAATTATTTTTTACATTTTAGTACGAATTGTTTAAGAAAAGTATGTATTTAAAGAGTTCTTTTATTATTATTTTTTTTAGTTACTTCGATGTTCGGATACTTTTTTTTTCTCAAAACTGTTTTTTGACCGAAATCCTAGTGTTCTGCAACCAGTCAAACGTCAAATTGTTGCAGGCTAATATTTGTTTTAGGATAAAGAAGTTCATATTAAAAAAATATGCTTTTAAGCTATATAAATATATAGAAAAATATGAAAGTAACAATAGAATAGAATATTGTAATTTCACCCGACTTAGCGTTGTTGTGCAAATTTTCATCATCATATGACGTCGGGAAATGACTTACACTAACGTTGCCAGATTTGAGAACACCACGAACCATTGTGAACTAAAGAAAAGAATGTAAAAATAAGTCTTATTATAGTTTTTAGTGCTATTTTTGAAACACATTTTTTTTTTTTTTTTAATTTAAAAGGCAAGTATTGCAAACACTTGAATTAACTGGTGATAAATAATCGGCTTTCGCCCATTTTGACAGACATTGTTGCTTTTTTAAATTTTATTTATGGCCTTTAGGCATCTAAGGTTCAGGCCGGGATAGGGGAGGGTAAAGGATTCGGGAAGGTGTTGGCCAGGGCTTATATTGAAGGTGCCATCCCGGCATTTGCCTGGTGTGGAAAACCCTCAGTCAGGATAGTCAGCCGCTGGGATCGAACTCACGACCTCCCGAATCCTACGCCGACGCTCTGTCACTGAGCTACGGCATCTCAGTAGACATTGTAGCTTAATCATTTTAAAACAGAAAATTTGAACTATAATAAGTACAAGTAAATTTTATATTTTAGGTTTGACGATTACCTGATTCTATACCAGCATTATATCCAGTTGAACTCCTATATATGTCCCCAACGATAAAATTTACAGTAGAACAGGGCCAGAACAGTTTCTCAAAATTTTCTAGATCTGTCTATCGCTAGAACAATAAGTTCAGTAGATTCACTAACTTCAGGTTAGTATACACGCAAAATCAGCTCATCCATCTGAAGCTGAAAAGATTTTTAAAATAGGGTTACCTGATGTTTATCTCAAACCTACACTTGAAAGTTGTCACCGACAAGCATCTGACAGACTCGATAACGTTAACAAAAATCAATTTCCGAACGAAAAATAGTCGAAGTAGACTAGCTTTACTTCGTTTCCATCTTTTGGTAAGTCAATATCCAAAATTTACGTGACCAATAGATCAAAGCCGGTGCCAATCTCTCCCCCACTCCTTCAGAACTAACTAAATCATTTACTAAACACAAAGATCTGGTGTTTATCAAGTGAAATGTGAGCACACAGCATTGTATATTGGGATAAATCATGTGTGTCTAGAATCATGCATCATTCATAAAGATATAAATAAAAAGGAAAGTATAACTTTTGAATATTATACATACAACCAAAACTAAATTTTGACACAGGTTTGCTCAATCAACAAGGGCTTCATTTTTCAGAAGACCTTTAATCTGAGAGGAAAAACAAAAAACAGCCAGAGCACCCTTCTGCCCTTCACAAACTAGCAACACTTAATTCCTTACCAATGGACCTTCCACTGTACACCAGAAGGTGCAAAAGGACGATGATTGAAAGTAGACAGAAGAGTTGTATTTTCGTTGTTTCCATTCTTATTTCACTTTTTTTCGTTTTAAACTTTGATTTGATTTGGTGCGGAGTCGAAAACTATACCCTTCTGTAATGTACGAATATTCCAACTCGAGCTTACGCTCCAATGGGAGGGGGAAATGTGACTTTGCCACCTAATTCATTTTTAGGTCTCCCCCCTCCTATATTTTTAGGATAATAATATGACGCGGTAGTCCGCTTGATAAGTTCAATGGTCCAGTTGCACGCCTTAGTTCACAATAGCATCGAATTCCGGTGCTGTTTTGACCTCTGACCGAAGGGGAAACAATATCAATGCCGGAAGTTGAATTTTGCAAGGTAGGCATGGTGCGTGAAATCGGTTGCAGAGTTTCTTTTTCGAGCAAAATCATTCGCGCGTGAACATTTTTTTTGTTTGTACTGTGCGTGTGTGTGTGTCATTCATTCAGTACTGAAGAATTTATGCTGTATTCTCTGTACGCAAAGGCTAATTTGAATACTCTGGTGGGAAAACAGATGTGTCATCAGTTCATGAATGCTTTCCAAACATTCCCGAGCCAGTAGCTTCTTGGGCTGTTTGTGTTTATAGGCAGTGAAAACTACGCGAATATTAGAGGTCGTTGACGTTACGATTACATCATGACTCAACCCGCGTGAAGTAACTGACAGTTCTTTACCACATAAAGTTTTTTAATGTGAGAGTAACTACAAACGGTTCAAGGTTCTTAAACCTTCAGAATGATTCTAATCCCAAGGCATCTAAAATATTTTCCTCCTTGCAATGTATTTTGAAAATATAGAATAACTATTGAAATTAACACAAAAATTGACAGCTGCCATGACCGGGATTCGAACACGCATCTCCCTGTTGCCGGATAGGTATTGCAATCCATTACGCGATAGCAGACATCTATTCTTTCGCACTGCACGATAGCAGAAAGATTCCTCAAGTAAAAATCTCCGTATGTAATTGAGTGCCTGGACTTCATAATCACCAATGAGGAGCTGGGGTGTTTCTAGACGAGAGAAGCATTCTATATACACGGATAATTGGCCATGCCGTGGTCGTGTAATGGTTAGAATGCCTACACTACATAAAATACGTTGTTGGTCTTACTATTAACGTGTGACTTGTGTTTTCTAGTACTAACTCTCTCTCACACACAAAGAGAAAAGGGGAGAGGCTGACTTAAATTGCTTTACGCAATATAAATACTCCTTCGGTCATAAGGGTTGTTTTTACCTTGTTTCTCTCCATTTTATATTGTTTGTATTTACCTTTCTTCATTCAGCTCACATTCTTTTGTTTTCTTTTCAATTTTGATATATGGTAACGTTATACTTAATGTATGCAATATAATGTTTTACTTCAGATCCATGTCAGAACGTACCGGGAATGGGCATTGGTTTGCCAACTTCTGCGTGCCCGACATCAGATGGTGTTCAACCTTTGCCAAGTAATGTGATCAATAAACAACCTGGCACAATGGAAGCTCAATATATGCAGCAACAGAGCCAGATTTTTGTCTTTTCTACAATTCAAGCAAATAAGGCAGCCGAATCAGTATTGCAGGGACAGTTTACATCCATAATAGCATATCACTGTGCTCAACCAGGAACAAAGAAGTTCTTAGAGGTATGTGAACTACAAATTGCTCTCCTCTGCATGCAGGGAGTTAGAAACTGGAAATGTCGTTTGAATGCTGTCTTGGTTTCCAAATCCAATTCGAGTACATTTTAAATGTGTTAATGGCTGCTTATACCTTGTGAAGTGTTAGACTGTACTACTATATATTTAGCTGCACTTAGTTAGATTTACTAAAGAATTTAAATATGAAAAAAATTCAAAAGTGGAAACTAAAAAAATACGATGGTTATTCTAAAGTAGTATTAGGTAAAGATAAAAAAAACAAAAAAAACTGCCCAAGTATTATAAAAATATGAATTGTGAAAGTCCCATTGCATAACTTTGATTCGGTTACGCTTATACCTTATTGCACCAGTTATTTTCTAAACTTCTCGATGCCAATACATTCTATTACATGTTGACTTGACATCTAAGTAGGTTTCTGATGACGGTTAGTAGTGGTATTGAGAAAATAATGCATTGACGGAATGTAAAACATATCCCTGCAGACTCACCTTTAGGCCATGTTGGTTTAAAAACTACACTTTGAAAAGTGAGATAATAAACCTTTGAATTTCAAAGGTTTGGATAACGTATTACTACCTCATGGTTTAGGTTATATGGTTTAGTATAGTCTAACTTAACGTAGCAGCTGTAATTTTCGTGTGTACCGATTTCTTTCATAATTATTATTTTTGTGTGTGTTGGTAATATATGTGTATGTAGTCGATATGCTAATGTGCATGAAAATTAAATTTAAATGTTCCCTATCTAGCTTTTAAGTGTTGGAAATGCTGATATCAGGCTCGTTGTTTGTTTTTCCTCCCCATCTTAACAATTGACAACCTATTTGTTATCTTCTGCTTCAGTTTCTAATGAATGACGTGTTAACCATTGCTCGTGTTAGCCCCTTGTGCGAATGTATTTCGTAGTTCAAGAAATTTTACTGTGTACCTTTCTTTCCTTTTTGTAATGGTCGCTGTCTTAAGATTTAATATTTGACGTAGGTATGATTTTAATGTTAAGAGAAAATGGAGGTTCTTGTGAAAGGCGCAAGAATAAATCCTAAGCGTGTACTTATCTCCTTAATGCGGTAACTGCAAACTGTATTCAGTCGACTATTTTTTGCAGTGCTTCCCTACGTATTAGATTCAGTGAGACAAGCTAAAAATCTAGTGTTTGATATTTATTATTTAACTTACGCTTTTCTGGATTTTTTTGGTACTGGAGTTTAAGTCCATCTCGTCCCATGTCTGAGTGAAGATGTCCCACGGTGAACAGCGCTTTTGGGGAGGAGAGTTACAGCTGACCTGTTATCGTTTGTACTACCCTAGCATTCGCCCTTTAAAACTTATCAAGAAGGCTGATGTGTACTCATACCCTTATATTGTGAAATTCCAGAAGCAGCTCCATTGTTTGCACTTGTTTCTCAGTTTTTAATTTTAGTTGAACTTTTAAACCCAGATTTGCTTCGGAACCAGTAGGAGGATGTTTCAAATTTTTGTGTGCGTGTCTTTTCCAATCTCCACGAACAGACATTTCGTTCTTGATTCGAATAAAGTGTTCGTGTTGTGTTAATATAGTTCCATATATTTTTCTTTTTTTCGTATCTAAAAATTCTGTTTTAAATGTCGGGGTAATTGAGGAAAGTAGGCACCATTTTAAGAGCATTAGTTTTCATTGTAAATCGTGATACAAACATACAAAACCATAAAGGAGAAAAAAAAAATGTGTCTGGTGCACAGATAAATAGAAACCAAAATGAAAATTATTTCTTGGATTTTCTGGTATACATACTGCAATTAATTATTTTAGAGGTGGTAACTCAAAATCGATCTTAAATTATCTCCAGTTTATCCAACCTTCTACGTCTTTAATTTCTGTTGACCTTACATTAGTATCATACTCCCTTGTTTAATCTCTTGACTTTGTGTGTTCCATTCTAACATCGCCCTATTTTTAATACTGCCCTCGTACACACACACACACACACACACACACACACACACATTTTAACATCTCGTAACCTCCAGCCACTAGAAAGTGTTAAAGTGGCCATTTCTTAAACTTTTTCAAGTAATATGCTGAAAGTGACGAGGAGTTTGATCACTGATCATTATAATGACTAGAGTTGATTGAGAATGAAAGGAGTTTACCCGAAGAATGAAGTAGAATGATCAATTAGTTAAATGTTGGGTTGATAGATAAGTTCGTTCTTTTTTTTTCACTTACTTTAATCTGTATTTTCCATCAGAAATATTAACGAATCCGTCCATTATATTTTCCCCTTCATTGTTCACGACTTCTTGCCAACGTCCCACGAATAATTCATCGAGCCACGTTTTCGGTTCCCATCATTATTGAATGAAACGCCTTGCAAACTATTAGAAAGCGGCCGAAAAAAGGTGATAATCTGACGGTGCTAGATCAGGACAATACGGTGGATACGGTAGAACTTTTGGTCATATTAGTAACGTTGTGTTGCAGAAGTACGCCGTGTTGTCCGTCTGGTCGTTTCAGTTAGATTCCCTCGTTGAACCGGTGCATTTGCTGAACGTTCAAGTAGTTCGTAGTGGATTACACCTTCCCAGTCCCACCAAACGCAGATTATTGTCTTCCGTAGATGTAGCTCTGCCTCATATTGAAGTAAAGACATCTTTCCCCTTCGGCGGTAATCATACGGTAAAGAAATGTCTGTGTCCACTAGTAACCTGGTGTCGAGCGAGCAAACTGTCAGTGATAATGGTGCTCTGTATTTTTTCTTTTTTGTTCAGAGCGTGTGGCCCCCATCCACTGAGTTTTTCAACCTTACCGATCGAGTAAAGGCAACGGTATCGTGTGAGCATCCATATACTGGGCTAGAGTTCTAGTGAATTTACGCAGGTTTGAATTTGAATTTTATTTTTTATGGCCTTCAGGTATCAATGGCTCAGGCCGGTATAGGATAGAGGAAACGATGCGGGAAGCAGTGAGCCAGGGAAGTTGAAGATACCATCCCAGCATTTGCCTGGTGTGACGTCTTGGAAAAATCTCATTCAGGATAGTCGGCCACTGGTATCGAATCCAGAACCTCCCTAATGCGAAGTTAACGCTCCATACCAACTGAGCTACGACCGCCCGGTTTGACGATGAGCTCGTTCAATTGATTCTCATTGAACTGAACAGTTCAGACAGAAAGCGAAGTGTTTATGGGGTCAAATTGCCCCTTCTTGAAGCGTGAAAACCATTTCTATGCAGTAATACCGCTATCTCCGTAGACAGTAGAAATGTTTCGAGCAGATTTGGAATTTTGTTGGGAAGCTAAAAGAAACGTGTCGAAAATGCTTATAATTGTCTACTTGGCACTAGATCGTCATGTGCCTGAAAAGAGTATGACAATCAAATTTCAGAACCAATGAACAAAAGTTGTAGAGGAAGAATAGAGGTACAGAAAACATATAACACTAAGTTAAAGTATTTTCCATGTTAATTGAAGGAGGAGGGGGGTGGGGGTGGAGAAGAGAAACCGAACGAATTTATCTGACAATCCAATATATTCATCCGCGAAATGACATAAACGTTCTTATCACTGGCGTATATTGGTCCAGTTATACCGAACAGTGACAGAGATTAATTTGATATAGTGTAAGTTTTGTAAAGATTTTGTTTTGCTAATCGAACGTTCGTCCGACATTCAAGATAACCACATGTAATTGCTTTGCATCATACAATAATAATCTAATTGTCAGCTGCTGAACAGCGTGATAAATTCTGAATATTGAGGATCCTGCAACCTAGTCATGGAATAAACTTCGAAGACATTCACTCCACTAACAAAAATACATTGTTAGTGACATCTGTTATACGTATCCTGACACGAGTCTGATAAGGCAGATCTGGAACTTTCGAGAAACTACTAATGAATTTTATTTGTTCCCATAGAAACACCCTCTGAAAATGAATCAATTTAACCGTCAGAATCCAGCACAGTGGCTCAATAGCCTTGCTCAGATGAAACAGAAAGGAGGTCCTGGTGCTATAAGAGGATTGAATTCTTTAGGCCCCCCTGGTGGTTTTCAAGGCTCCAACAATATGATGGGTGAATTGGGTGTTTCAGGTTCAGGACCAATGGGAACCTGGAATCAGGTGAGTTGTGAAAAGAAAAGTGACAGGAATTTGATTTTCCATATAATTGAAGTACATGGGCGATTCGTAATTCTGATGGTTTCGTCTTCTGCTACAACTTAAGGAATAAGGGACTTGGAAGTGGGGAGACAGTAGTGTTCGATTTTTAGTACCCTCGTTGTCTTGATTTTGAGTGTAGCACCTAATCCGGAGCCTTCAAAATTATAAGAAGACTTCCCGCCATTCAGACTTTGCGTATTTCATTAATTAATATATTTGTGCATTACAAATGGTGCGTTCTAGTTGTATGTAACTTTATCAATTCAAATGGTCGTCTTTCCTGAATAATGTTCCAAACTGTGATTTCAACAAATACTTATTTTCAGAACACACATGTATAATGTATCTTTTATGGTTACAAGGTTTCACCAATGTAAATTAATATGAACAATCAAAACGTCATTTATTTTGAAATTTTTGGGTTTATACGTAAATCCTAATGAAGGTAAGTGGGTGACATTCATATTAGATGCAGCATTATTAAATATAAAATTTTGTAGACAAAAATTTTCCATTATGTGGATTAATGTAAATCGATGGAACCTCCATTTTCGTAAGTGGTTAGAGGACATCATATTCGTGATAGCTGCATGAAGTCTTAGTGGTTGTGTGTCTTAATGTGTATTGCTGCTTTTTATGTTGTTCGTGGTAATATAAGAAAATTGCGTGTTTGGAGAGAAAATAGTGGTTAAATAATTTTAAAATCTTATGCATGCTGCTGTTGCATTTAATTGTGAGCGTTTCAAGCAAAGAATTACTCGAAATATCTCTCCTAGTTGTAACTTATGTTGGTATGAATTATGATTTTTGGTGGCGTGTGCTTGGTTTATTGTTTATGTGAGCAATAAATTATAGAGTCGGTCCCTATAAAAGATAGATTTGAGAGGTTTACGTAGAGATAGCCTTGAGCGATGGCACTAGCAAAATTAGTGAGCTCAGTACTTACACCTTTAGTTTGAGCAAATTTCTTGTTGCTCGATACCAGCCGTTTTTTACTAGTCCTTGAACTATGTTTGAAACCATTCTGTCGAGAAAGTCAGTTTCAGATCCTTTTTAATTTTTGAGCTAGTATTTATTATTATTATTAATAATTTACTTCTACATGTAGGATAAAGATCAATACAGAAACTGTTTTTCAGGAGAACTGGCGGCATGAATGATTGATTTTTTTCGTGCTAATGCACAGGAGACTGATATATATTTACATACATGTGCTAATCCACGCTTTATTTTATTTATTATTATTATTTATTAATAGAAGAACTATTCTTGGCTAATCAGCGTTGTTGAATTCTGTTTTGGTGTCTGTTTCAAGAACGGACATGGTTTTCAACTTCAGATTCAGTGTCAAGAGACCAATGAAGATTGATATATAGAAAAGATAGTTTCAAATCTAATTTTGAATTTTATTTAGGGGCCTTTAGGCAACTATGGCTCAGGCCGTATGGATGATGATAGGATGAATTGGTGGAAAGAAGAAAGTGGGAGAAAATTGAAGAACCCCCAAGAAAACCCACGCACACGGTGTTTGTCCACCACAAAGCCCATATGGCATGAGCAGGGATCGATCCGACGACCCCTAGCACCAGAGATGCGTGCTCTACCAACTGAGCCACCGTGGCCCCTCAATGATTGTTCTGAACTGTTTGACCAAGATTTTTAACAGATTTCTGTTTCCGTAGGAAGAGAGTGGCTTACCCAGTGCTGGAAACTATCTGTTGGAATGGAATTTGGTGCTAGTGCGATCGAGGATGAAGTGGCACCCAGAGATTTGTCAATAAGATTAACGATAGCTATCCTGTCTGCAAGATTGCATTGAATTTATTTATGGCCTTTATGCATCTCAGGCTCAGGTCGTCTGGAAGGATTAAAGGAAACTACTCTTGTTCAGGCATTTCCTTTAATGCGCAATTGCAGATCCCGCCTGAAATTGTTTTTTCTTTCTTTCTTTCTCTCTCGCTATTTATATATATATAAAAGGTAAATTTAAGAAAAATGAAGGGGGGAAAAAGGAAAATACTTACAGCTTATAGTTTCGTATTAGATCACACACATATTCACATATAAAAAGCCACTACACAATATTTCGTGAATACAGTTGCACGTTTTCAAG